>VYZR01117555.1:1393-16347 GCA_013400675.1 Oxylabes madagascariensis | reverse complement strand
CCTGAATTTCCTGTAAAATTCTAATTGCCCTACACAAATTAAATGTCACATTAGCTATTCATTTATTTTCTGAAAAATGTATGTAAACTATATTTTTTCCCCAACTATTTCTAAAGTAAGGCCAAGGCAAGTGGATTAACCTGTATTATCACATAATTACTTGCATAATAACTTTTTTTGGCTTATTTGCTGTCTTTGATAATTCCAACAAGTAGCTCTTACATTTTGATTAAATTAATATGAATACAAGAGAAGCAATGTAAAAGCAGCATGTGCAACACAATATTGTTTTACAAGAGGACTAGGCTATAGCCCACCAATTTAGATCTTTAATATTTCTATTCTAGTGTGATAGTCAAGTTTGCTTCTTTGCATAAAATAAATTGAATGGGACTGACACAGCTGCACTTTCTTTTACATAGAAAAATAGCATTCATCATGTTTTTTATGGATATTAACCACAATGAAAATCAAAATGGATGGATGATAAAATATGTTTAGAAGTTACAATAAGCACAAGGTGTATAAGTTTTATGCCTACGAATGTTCTTTCCTTGAACACAGTTAGCTGAGTGAGCTGAGTGACCAAATGTTTGCTGCAACATTTAATGCCTTTTATTAATTTTTAACCATTTTTTTTTTTTTTTGGCTTGTATTCTACCAAAGAGATTTTGTCATTAAAAAAACATAAATAAATAAAACTAGACCGTAATACCCCAATATTACCTCACTCCAAGAGGTCTATCTCTTGTACTGGGGAGCCCACACTGAGTACATCTCTCCAGATGTGTCTCACCAGGGCTGAGTACACAAGGATCACANGCAGCCTTCTGAGAAGAAAATGTTTTGTACTCTTATCAAGATTTTTCTCACACTCTAAGTGTCAACAAGAGGTTTGTTTTCATATTTTCATGGAGGAGGAGAGAGTTGACTGACCGTTGACCTGGCCAGTGGGCCAGAGAGGTGGCAACTCCAACCTCCAATCCATGGATCCCTTTGGAGTTCTATAAAACGTGAAAGATGTAAATAAAGTTCTTCTTTTCCAGCACGACTCAGCGTGTGGAGGTAATTCTTTCCTGCCACCACTACCACACCAAACCACCTTCTTCTTGTATCTCAGCCAAACTCCTTTCTCTCCTGGAAAATATGAGAAAATAAAAGTGTCAAAACAGGTGAAAGACTATAACCCTTCGATCAAACCTTGACAAGCCTGAGGTGTGGGCTCATGAGGGCCAAACTCAAGGTCCTGATTCTGGGTCAGGGCAGTCCCAGACTGCCGCAGACTGGGGGAACACAGACTGGGGGAAAAATGGGATTAGAGCAGTCCTGCAGAGAAGGACTTGGGGGATTCTGGTGGGTGAAAAACTGGGTATGAACTAGCTGTGTGTGCTGGCAGCCCATCCTGGACTGCGTAAAAAGGAGTGTGGCCAGTGGTCAGGAGAAATGATTTACCCCCTCTGCTCTCAAAACCCATATCTAGAGTGCTGAGTCCAGCACAGAGGCTCCCAGTAAAGGATCATCAATCTGTAAGGGGGAGGCCAGAGGAGGGCCACAAAATTGATTAGAGGACTGGAACTTCTCCTTTGGAGCCAGGCGGAGAGAGCTGTGGTTGTTCAGCACAGAGAAGGCTTTGGGGAGACCTCGTCAAGGCCTTTCAGTATGTAAAGAGGGCTCNGAGGGCCACAAAATTGATTAGAGGACTGGAACTTCTCCTTTGGAGCCAGGCGGAGAGAGCTGTGGTTGTTCAGCACAGAGAAGGCTTTGGGGAGACCTCGTCGAGGCCTTTCAGTATGTAAAGAGGGCTCGTGAGAAAGGTGGAGAGAAGCTTTTTACCAAGGCCTGCAGTAACAGTACAAGGGTTAATGGGATTAGACTTAAAAAAGGGTAGCTAGAAAGGTATAAGAGGGTGGATATAAGGAAGAAATTTTTTACTGCGGGGGAGGTGAGGCCCTGGCACAGGTTAGCCAGAGAAGTTGTCAGTGCCCCATCCCTGGAAATGTTCAAGGCCAGGTGGGGCTTTGAGCAACCTGGTCTAGTGGAACGTGTCCATGCCCATGGCAGGGAGGTTGGAACTAAATGATTTTTATGGTCCTTTCAAACCCAAACCGTTCTATGATTCAGTGACACAAGTGTCTAGCTCTTGATTTAGAGGTGGATAGTTACCCATTGCTATGAACAGGGGATTTTCTAGAATGCAACAGAGATGACCTTGAGAAAAATAGCCTCCATGTCAGAGCAGATATAAAACACCATGATACATCTTAAACTGGAATAAGGCGAGCACTGGTTCCCAACTGGTCCTGATTCTAGTTGAATTACAAAAGACTACAGGTAAATGTGTTAGTACACAAGTTATACCCCCTGCATCACTAAAAATCCAAAGAGGGAAGAGGTCTCTCATATTTGGGAATAAATTAGATGGAGCAAATAGAACTAGGATTTAAAGGTAAAATACAGTGTCAAATTTAAGCTAAACATGAAGAAAGTAATCTTCTTAACAACAAGAACTTTAAGACAGTGGAATTTTCTCTTGGGAAAATGATGCAAAGCCTCTCACTGCAGCAATGCACATGGAAAGGGGTTTTAAATGTTGTTTGATCTGTGATAGAAAGAAATTGGTGAGTCATTACAATGCACTTTGAAGTCCTACAGAAGATTTTTAAAAAATCTATGCCTTCCAGTCTCAAGTGTTGTAGCTGCTTCACTGCTCAGTTCTTGATATGGAGATAACCACAAGAATTTTAAGAACTGATTTTTATGTGATGCCAGTTACCACTAGGATCAGAAACAAAATGTTTTACAGACAGATGAACAGATCCATGTGCTTTTCCTACCAGCTACCTAAAGGGCCCACCAGGCAGTAAACATTACTCCATCCCACAACTGCATTTGACCTCCTTTCTGCAATGAAATTGCCCTGGATATGTCTGTTCTGAATACAGGAAAAGAGCAGCAAGTCAGGTATATATCAACTACCCACACTGGTTATTTAAATAACCTGGCCCAGAACTGCTAGGGATGAGCACAAACCAATACAGGTTCCAATCACAGCTGAGGCATTCAGACTCCACAGGGTCTCTGCAGCCCCTTCAGGAGTCTCGGCTGCCCCTTGTCCCCTCCCTGTAGAACTCATACTGACCAGACTGCAACAAGGTATTGCTGCTCTTCCTGCAAGCTCTTGTTCTGGCTTCATGGTAAAATTGACTCGAGAGCCAGTCAAGAATTTTTTTTCCCCCACATTTTCTTAGGAAAAAAAAAAAATGGTATTCCTAGATCTTTTGCTGAAATTTAGGGTGACTTGGTGAAGAGAAATAGGCAGAGGTAAAAAAAATATTCTTTTTCTCCTGAGAAGAAGAAAAGCGAAGAAAATTCTGGTTTCAAATGAAATATTTTAGCTAATTCACAATTTTAGCTACTTTACTTATTGCCACAAGCATCCACATTGGTAACCTCAGCACAGTGTGAGAAGTCACACCCTTTTCCTGTGGCAGGGGTGACTGCACAACACACTTTTGGCAAATTATCTGTTCTGGTGAGAACGTGAGAGTGAGTAGTGGGGATGTGTGACACGTGTGTCTTCGTGTACATATTGAATACAGAAACCTGGTTTTAGAATATTCACCCAAAACCAATCATGCTGAAGAAGAAAATGATTGTCAGCTGGATTAAATAGTAATGGGAGAATTATAAAGAGGATTTGATACCAAGAAGCAGTCACTGGGAATAGTATAAAAGAAGCATGAAAATTCATAACCAGAGGGAAAGACTTTGCAGTGGAAAGGACAGAAATGAAACCTGACTTGGCAGTAACAGAAGTTGCCCTGGGGCATCACAGCCCCTGCCCAGCGCAGAGGGATGTCCCTGTCCCTGTCCCTGTCCCTGTCCCTGTCCCTGTCCCTGTCCCTGCCCGATGTTGGGAGGGTCCTGACTTGGTGCGTGGTTGCTCCCTGCAGGATAGGAACAGCAGGTGGGGCCCATTGCAGGTGTGTGCAAACCTCTTTGAGCCCTTTCCCATCAGTGTCACGCTCCTGGGGCTTCCACCTCTCCAAAAGAGGAGAATGAAGGCAGGGCAGCCCCCATGCCTAGGTGGGTGGGGGCTACTGGTTACACCCCTGTCTTGGGGTGAGGGGTGAACATAATTGCATGTGTGCATATGTGGCATGAAGATTTTGAGACTAGTTACAGAAGAATATACTGAAGGATGTTGGTTTTATTATTATTATCATCATTGGCATTATTGCCACTATTTGTTTGTTATTTCTTTTGAAAGTGTGTAATATTGCAGATTATCTACTGTATTAGATATGACTCCTGGATGTATTGTTTTACAAATCAATTGACAATTATTTATATGTTGTTCAGAAATCAATAAACTGTTTTGATTCTTTGATTTAGTTTAGACTTTGGGAAATGAACACTTTTTCCCTTTGTCTATCAGAAAGCATTCAAAGAATTTCTACTGGCCAAAGGAAAACGTGCAAAAAAACTCTTGCAAAAGCCGCCAGAAGGAGGATCTGGAGAACCCACATGCCAGCCAACATGACCTCAGTGCCCAGCAAGGTTATGGACAAGATCATCTTGAGTGTGATGGCACACACAGGACAACCAAGACATCAAGCCCAGTCAGCATGGATTTAGGAAAGGCAGGTCCTGTCTGAAGTCCTTTTATGACCAGATGACCTGCCTGGTGAGTGAAAGGCTGTGGGTTTTGTCTACCCAGGCTTCAGCAAAGCCTTTGATTCTGTCTCCCATAGCATTCTCCTGAAAAAGCTAGCAGCCCACATCTTGGACAGGTGAATTCTTCACTGGGATGAGAACTGTCTGGATGACCAAATCCAGAGAGTGGTAAGAACTTGTGTTGCATCCAGTTGGTGGCCAGTCTGTAGTGGTGGTTCCCAGGGCTCAGTATTGGGTCCAGTGCTGCTCAGTAACTTTATTGATGATCTGGACAAGGGGATCGAGTGTGCCCCCAGTAAATTCACAGAGGACACACAACCAGGTGGGAGCATTGATTTGTTGGAGGGTAGGAGGGCTCTGCAGAGGAACCTGGACAGGCTAGATAGAGGAAATGAGACCAATGCCATGGAGTTCAAGAAGACCAAGTGCTTAGTCCTACACTTTGGCCACAACAACCCCAGGCAGAGCTGCAGGCTGGGGGAAGAGTGGCTGGAAAGGTGTCTGGAGGAAAAGGAGCTGAGGATTCTGATCAACAGCAGCCGAACATGAGCCAGGTGTGCCCAGGGGCCAGGAAGGCCAAGGGCACCTGGCCTGGATCAGCAATGGTGTGGCAGCAGCACCAGGGCAGGGATTGTCCCCCTGTGCTGGGCACTGGTGAGGCCACACCTCAAATCCCGTGTCCACTTTGGGCCTCTCACTGCAAGAAAGGCATTGAGGGGCTGGAGCGAGTCCAGAGAAGGGGAATGGAACTGGGGAAGGGTCTGGAGCACAGGGCTGATGAGGAGCAGCTGAGGGAGCTGGGGGTGTTTGGCCTGGAGAAACCTAATTGCTCTTTACAACTGCCTTAAGCTATGCTGGGGTGGTTCAGGCTGGACATCAGGAGGAATTTCTTCATGGAAAGGGTTGTGGAGGAAAGGGTTGCTAAACATTGGAATAGGTTGCCCCAGAAGGTGATGGAGTCACCATCCCTGGAGAAGTGACTGGATGTGGCACTTGGTGCCATGGTCTGGTTGACAAGTTCAAAGGTTGGACTTGATGATCTCAAAGGTGTTTTCCAATCTAAATGATTCTGTGATTATGTGGAAATTTAAAGATTTAAAAAATACTTTCTTAATGGCACAAGTATTCATTTATATCACATTATTTTTTCTACCAGTCTCAAAGCATGGTGTTGGATACATAAGATAATTTTAAATTACTTTCTCTTTAAAGGTTTTTGAGAATTTTTCCTAGGAGATACTGACTTTTGTGAAGACAAAAACAATCCATCAGATTTTGGCAAAGACACATGTTTATCCACAGATACAACATGAGGCATGTGGTAAAAAAATTCAATATTCTGTTTTATGCATTAAGATCAATTCCTCCCTAACTCAAATGCCAGAGCTGGAAAATTAATTTAAATTCTGTCCTCACAAAAAATTAGATATTTTCTTTCAAAATTTTTGTAATAGATTTTTGCAGAGTGAAAGTGTAAATCATAAGACTTACAAGAGGATACATGAGTTTACAAGAAGCCTCAGGACAGCTTTCAATAAGTCTAAATTGGCCCTTATTAAATGAAATCTAGTGTCATTTCACATCAACCTGTGAAATTTTATGCTAAGACTTTGCATGATAAATTGCAACAATATTAAATCATACATCTAAGGAATTCCACTGGGAAATTCACTTTTTCCATTTTCCCTGGCTTTTAACTGTATGTAGTGATTTTAGAAGAGTCTTGTTTGCAAATGCTATGGAATAGGAGATATGTTTGGAAGACATTTTCATTTGAAAGAAAAGAAGAAGTAGCTCAAATGTCCATAGAAGTCTGTGTGAAATCCCCACACAAACTGGAAGCACTATCACATCTTCAGGCTGCTGTCTTAGGAGCACCACACTTCGTTGTGGAAATTAGATATTGCAAATGACTCAGTAAGGGAGGTTTCCTTTAAAATCATTCTCTGTAAAAAAAAACAACAACAAACTAACCACCACCACCCCCCCCAAAAAAAAAAAAAAATATAAAAAGCAAACCCTGCACAAACTTGAAATATCTAAAAAACTTGTGAGAAGTAATCATCAAGATACCATTTCAATGCCATCTGTCTAACTTTCCAATACCTGATGCACTCTGCAGTGGAATGAGCTCAAGGTTTATCACCCAAAAATGTGAACATTTTCTACACCCTTTGTTCAGTTTGATGTTATTTTGTTTTCCAGCTGTGAAAAAGTCTATGAAATCTATGAAATAATTTTAAATATTATCAATTTCTACTGGGCAGCTGAATGCTATCATTCAAACAAACAAGCAAACAAAAAAAAAAAAAGAGTAAAAAAAAAACCACCTCTCTTCATTCAAATATTCAGGATGCTTATTTTGGAAAGCTGAGGCTTGTTCCCCTTCACTAAGAATATTTAGTTCACTGAAATTTATGAATACAACTGCTTGCAAAAAAAAAAAAATAAGAATCAGGATTTCATTTTGTGTAAATGCATGTGTTGCAGTTAAAGTTCTCAAAGAAGTCACTTATTTTTTAGGAAAATAAGAACCTGGTAAACAGCCAGAACATGGAGAGGCACCAAATTGTAATGGTCTGATCCTGTCTCAGATTATTCATGATCAGATCAGTGTGTATTAATCGAACTCAAAACAAGAATCCAACAAGATGTTCAGTAGTTCTGGTAAGCACTTAGAAACTAGAACTGAACAAAACCATTTTTCTCCAGGCATTGTTTTAATTAAAAAATAAAAATAATAATAATAATAATAAAAAAAACCAAAACAAAACAAAAAAAAAAAAAAAAACAAAAAAAAAAAAAAAAAAAAAAAAAAAAAAAAAACAAAACAAAAAAAAAAACACAAAAAAAACCCCCAAAATTTTGTTCAATTTTTTATTAGAATGTGAACCTTTGTTGAAGCTTTTTAAAGATTAAAGCATAAATTAATTTCTATTTCCTTTATGGGGTGGGGACATACGTGCACATAAGTACACTCTTCCATTTTTTCACTTTTAGTATGGTCCCTTTTTAATGCATATCTTAAAATTCCAGAATAAATCAGATGGGAAGAGGCTTCAAGAGCTTTCTAGTCCAGGTCTGTGTTCACAGTATGAGATCAGACCAGGCTTCTTGGGCTTTTTCTTGGAAGACCTACAAGGATGGTGACTGCCCAAACTCCCTGGACCACAGGTTTCACTTCTTAAGTACTTGGACCAGCCTGGACCTCCAGTGTTTCCTACCCACTGCTCCTCACCCTGAGGGGAAACGTGCTTCCTACCCTCTGTCCAGCCCAAGGACATCAGCATTTCTCAGCAGGCTGAGGAACAGTGGAACCCTGTTGGGACAAGCCCAACTTCCCTGGCACCTCCTTCTCACACAACCACTGCTCTCAACCTGACCACCCTGAGGGTCCCCCCACGCTTGCCTTGGTTGATCAAAGTCTGTTTTTTACTGGCAGACCCAACTGGATGTGGGATGGAGGGATGGTCCCTTCCCTCAGTCTGAAGGTGTTGGTCTTGCTGATGCAGCCCAGGGAGCTCTCGGGTCATGCCCTGGCTCGTGTCCCACTGGTGCCAGGCTTGCCCCCAGAGCCTTTCCCACAGAGCAGCTCGTAGGTCTGTCATCCCTGGGGCAGGACTTGGCATTCCTTGTTGGATTGCATAAAGTCTTTGTGTACTCATGCCTCTGACTTGGGGTTTTCTCTGAACAGAATCCTGCCCTTGAGTATATCCACTCTTCCCACTGCTCCCTCCTGTTTGATGTCATCTGCAAATCTGGCGTGCGTCCTTTATGCCACCATCAAGGTTGTTGATGGACTTATTAAGCCGGACAGATCCATTCTTGTTCCCTGTTTTGCTGTTGCACTCTTTTCAAAGTGTTTCCTTAAATATTAAGGTGAGGAAAAAAAAGATTAGTTTCCACTCTTATAATGCCTATAAGCTTTTAGCCTTTTTTGCTGATTCTTTTTTCTTTCCTTTTTTTCATTTGTAGTAAAAGGTGAAAAGTGGAATACATGGTAAAAGGTGAAAAAAACCCTAAAAATAAAATCTTGACTTGAAAAACTAAAGCTCTTTTCCAAAATATTTGCAATATGAAATACAAGTTGATAGGAGAAGGACTTTGCAAAATAAAAGAGATTTTTATTTTTTCAAATAATTTTTTAATTACTATTCTTATTTCTTCCAAAATAACATATATTCCCCCTCTGAAAACTACATTTAAATTACACAATTTAAAAAATGCTAGGTTTATACTTACACGGAGTTGATTAAATTGAGCAAGGAACCATCCAGAAGAACAGATTACTCTGAATCAATGATTGTGATAAAGACAGAAAATCATAATCCATCTAATGAAACACCCTTGATATATTTGTTGGATGAAAATTGCTTTACATACTGTACAGATTGGGGATATGGTACTGTTGTCATTGCCAAAGAATTAGCACAGACTCAAACAATTAGCCAGGCAAGAATGTTACTAAACCTTTTGCAAACAGGGAATGTGCAAGCAATTATTTTATCTCAGTGTGACAAGAGAAAATTACATTCAAACGGTGCTGCCAATAAACACAGCAACCTTCCCTTTTCCAGGATTGGTGCCTCAAGCAAGACCCGAGTGATTCAGACAAGAAAAGTTTCTGAGCATTTACAAAATTCATTAATCCTGATTATCTGACGTCTCCCCTGATAGATAAAAGCCCTAAAAGGATTCTTTAAACCTCTTCTCTGCCAGAGCTTTACTTTGAACTCTGGAATCACAGAACAGGACACTAGGGATACCTGAAAAACACTCAGTCTGGTTGTTTGGTGAAAGCAGGGTTTTATATCAGATTATCTGTGACCCTGGCAAGACAAATACAAGTATTTCAGGTGAAGGAAATATACCATTTCTCTGTGTAATTTATTCAAATGTTTCATTGTTCTCACCATGAAGACTTATTTCATATACCTAGACAGAATCTGCCCACGTCCACAGCCCCTTGTCCCATGCACCCTTGAGCAGGTAGTACCTTCTCCTTCTCTGTTACTACTTTTGAGGTATTGAAAGGCTTTTATTAGATCCCCCCCTCCTGAATTTTCTCTTCCCTAGGCTGGATGGTCCCAGCTTTTTCAAACTTTTCTCATATGAGTGCTTCACCCATCTTGGTGACCCCGGGTTTTACGTCTTTTGAATGGAGGGTGGACCAAAACGAGGCACTCTATTTCATGTCTGGCCTAAATAATCACACCTTATCACCTGCTGCATCTATTCTTACTGATCCATGCAGCAAACACAGAGTTTTCTGCAAGAGTTCACGGCTGACCCAGCTTGCTCCTCACAGCCCTCTAGGTCTTTTCCGAAATATCTACATCCCAGGCATCCATCCCCCAGCTGCTTGGGATTATTTCAACCCAGGCTTGCGTTTCTCTTTGTTAAACATCATACATTGTATGGTTTGCAGCTCTTTCAGCTTGTCAATACATCCTTGTATGATAGCTCTTCCTTCTGAAATATCTGCTTCCAATCCCAGTTTGGTAGCTACTTGCCCAGTCACTGAACAGAAGCCAAGCCAAGTCACCATTTCCACTAACCCAGCATGGTTCAGATTAGAAAATCTAAAGAAAAAAATACTCATGATAAAAGGCTTGCAATCAGGAAAATAAGAGCAAAGAGAATAAATAACAACTATACAATATGTTTGAAGAAACAGCATGAAAGTACGTGAAGACTATTTGGAAGGATCAGAATTTTAGAGCTATGCAGTCCATTCTTCTATGTAAGTGATAATAGCAGATTAATACAGAAAATAGAATAAAGACACAGTTGACACATAAAACTTACATTTATATTCAGTTATGGCAATTAGCCTACCTCAGAAAAATGTACTTACAGAAAACAGGTAATAAATAGGCCATTAAATTAAAGGGGAGGAGAAATGAAGATGCCATGCTTCCTCCAGCTGGTGAAGAAATGGCTGTAAAAATGCCTCTGGCCTTGGGTATGACTGAAATGTTAATGAGAGTTGGTTGCATTAATTATGCAAGGCTACCACCCATTACTTTGCTGATGGAAGATGAATGAATTCATGCCAAGGAAAAGCTCTGCCTCTGAGCGGGAGAAGTTCATGGTGCCTGGATCAAATGGACGCTGAAGCAGCTGATGCTCAACAGATGCTGCAACATGTTCTGTTTGGAATCAGGAACTTCAGCATTGCCCTTGGGATGTCCCACAGCCAACACAGGCTTTTTTGGCAATTATTTGCACCTTTATCTTTCAATAAATTGGATTCTATTACCTTTATGAGCCAAGATTATTGTCCCATTGAAATATGGCACCTAAGAATATAATCCAGCATACAGGAATTGGAGGTCTAAAATTTACATAATCTGTTTATACTCCCCAAATCCTTCATCTATGAAAGTTTCTATCTTCTTGCTCAAATGACTTTAAGAGCATTCTTCCTACCCCCACCTTGAAAAAATAGATAAAAATCTCAGAAATAATTTTTTTTTTTATATGTAAAAGCTCCATATTTAAACAAAGAAATTGATTGCTTCTCATGAAACATTCAGACATTCAGCCTTTCACTTTCTTAGACACTAACATCTCTTCATTAAATTTCTGCAGATGTGTCTAGATTTTTTTTGTTTATTTGAAATTTTCTCGAGCACCTCTAGTACTGTTAAAACTGTGCTGAGAAATGTATTTGGAATGACAAGTGCAAACACAGTCAAATTGTTTACAAATTTTGCTTCTGAATTCTCTTCATCATACATTTCCATTCACTTACTTAGCATTTAATTTCCAGTCAGAGAAAATTTTAATAAGATTCATTCACTTAATTTCTCAGTCTGTCACTGCCTCACTTTGTCTGGCCTCTCAGACACATTAAAAGTGTTAACAAGAATTTGCTGACTACACAATATAAGTACTGGTCTATTAATTTACCAGTAGTACCCATATCATCCAGAGTTTACTTCTCAAAATTGTGATTTTTCATTAAGATACAGTTACTGCTTCCAAGTTCTCTCTACACAGGTAACAGAATACCTAGCAATTTTCTATGTTAATATAAATAAATATATGTACTTCTAAATGCTGTCTTTTTCAGGCAGTGTATTACCCATTGGGAACTGTTTTGGCTGGACATATAGCTGGACAAACATAATTTCTAGTTTATTAACTGTACATGAAAATTTATCATGGCAGTGTAAGACAATCCAGGAAAAAAAAAAAAGGAATGCTTACAATTACTCACTTTAATATCTTTTTTCTCTTCCCTGCCAGATGTTAAGAAAAACGGGACTCTAGAACCAAGAATACAATTTGGTAAATATCCTATACTAATTTATTTCAAGATTTCATGTTACTGCTGCTCTTCTTTTTAATCAGTAAAGGAAAGAATGTTTTATGGATAATTATCTCTGGGGGAAATTTTATTATATGATCCAATAAAGAATGAAAACTACACCACTACAGAAAATATTGTTTGCTAGTCATCAATAAACATTCTAAAAAACTTTTTTTGTATCTTTAGATTTCCTCATATCGCATGACTATAATTTTTATCTTCAGAGAGACACATCAGAGGGTTAGTTTAGCACAGAATGACAGCCATCCTGGGACTTAGGAAACAAAGATTGTTCTCAGCCAAGCCACAAATATTATTCACATGAAAAGATTCCCAAAGCAATGAAGACAAATCCTTGTCTGGAGACGGTGTGTAGTACAATAACACACTTTGTGATGAGAAAAGACAAAGTGTTGTTCCTCTAAAAATTCCTGCTCAGCAGTTGTACGGTCGGAAACCGTGCTTAAAAGCTGTCTTTGGTGAAATGAAATGATGGAGAAACCTAAAGGTTCAAATCGTTCCACGATTTAGTAAATAAGCCCTTCTGAAAGTGTCCACTTGCAGTTAAGCACTGATGACATGACAATTCACCCAGAAAGAACGGTGTGATGCCAAGAAAAGGCTGCTCCCAGGGATGCGTCCCTGAGCTCCTGAGAGGAGCCACATGCCAGTGGGGTCAGAGCTGCTGGTGTCAGAGATGGGGAGAGACACTGAACCATGCTCACATTGTTTTGAGTAAACAAAATAATTATTTCAACAAATGTGAAAGAACTTCAAACACTGGCACAGGGATGGATTTAAAAGGGCGACGTTTCAGTATTTTAACTTTACATTTTATTAGAAAAAATCGGAAGAGTGGCCCATCCTGCCAAGATTTATGTAGAACCTTGTGGCATTTGTAGTTAGGCCAAGCACACAGCACAACCTGTGGAGAAATAATTTTAATAATTTTTGAAACTTTAATGCTTTTGATAACACACCTTTTAGCAACTTACAGAGACTTACTGATGTTATAGATAATGCTGCAACTCAGAAGATCTCTGAGGATTTTCAGGTTTTGTGTGTCACAGGTGTGAATAGAAACAAATGAATAATGCAACATTTTTCAGTAGAAAGATTCTGAAGTAATGTGTCAGCTTCATCTAGGAGATACTGTTCCCCTGGTTTCTCTACAGGGAAAGGAAACGACACTAGAAAATGCACAAGGGCAAAACAAGGAAACAAATGTGCCTGACAGGACACAGACCCAAGGGTCTGACGGAGGAAGACGGGAAGCTCTGGGCAATGAAGAAGCCTGCAGAAGTTTACAGTGATTAACTGTGACAGTGCCTTCACTTCTGGGCTCGGATGTGTTTTCTGCTGCTGGTTCTAGGGGCATAACCCATCTCTGTCTGCTCCCACGGCAGGGACGAAGTCTAGCACCTTGACTCCTCTCTTCACACTCTCTGTTGTGCATGAGGGAACTCCACTCTTCCTCCAGGCATGCAGTGGCCACATCCTGCTCTCAGGGGTACTGGAAAGGCCAGGATCCCAGCCTGAGCAGTGACTCGTGTGTCCAGATGCCTGAGGAGCGGTGTCCTGCCATCAGAGGATGGTGCAGCACTGGCACAGGTTACAGGCTCAGTGGTTACACTGAAAACAAAACCAAGCTGAGTGCTGTGGGCTGATCATCCCTACAGCCTAATTTCTAACACACCCACAAGGCACAATTGTGGCTGAAGGAAACTAGATTTCTGCTGGACAGGTCCTGGCCATGTTCCAGACTAGAGCATGCACCATTAGGGGCCAATGAACTCCACAGGCATAGGGGAAAAATGTGCAGCAGCTTTGTTTCTCTTTGCTGTATGAGGTCCTCTAACTGTATCTGGTATCTTAGCACATGACTGCATGCCCTCCTTTTGTTTCAACACTCTGCTAAGCTGCTTGTGCTCACAGAATTGCAGGTATTTTGGACTGAACAAACTACTCACAGAAATTACTTATATATTACAGCCACAGACCATCATGTAGGGCATTGACAAAGTTGAATACTATTTACTGTGGACTTGTATTACCATGTGTTATCACGCATCTCAGAAAAGAGAAAAATCCCTTTATTTAGGAGTACGACACCAACCAATGATTCGGATGTAAAGTCTGCTATAGCTCTCGACAGAGTGAACACTGGGAAAGTGATTATGATTGAGGATTCTTTTTAGGTTGTGAGCCTGTTCCTAAACCATAAATCTAGAACATCCTCATGGATGGAATCTACACAGGCAACCTTAACTTCAGCGAGCTGAGGAAAGCAAGGCTGCACGCTCCACAAGAGCCTGAGGAGTCAGCCCTGGAGTCTCATTGTCATAAAGGGATCAGAAAAATAAAGCTCACATCTAGGAATGGAGCCAGAAGAACTGCTTACTGATTTAGGCAAACACACTGAGATTCAGTGTTTAAGGACCTGATTCATCAGCTTGTTAAAATCCAACAGCTTTTACCAGATTGCAAACTTTCAGTTCAATTCCTGCTGCTGAATAACTTGGCATAGGCTTTGAGGAGAGAGGGAAATACAAACAATTAAATAAAACCATTGGAAATCTTGTACATACTGCTTTTGTAGAATTCTGCCCTGAATCTGGAATCGCAACACTGGCCAGTACTGTCACATACCAAAAATTTCAGAGTATTTTCCAAAAGAAGGGCAGTAAGGCAGCTCCTCAGTTTAAAAGAGCTTCCTACTCAGAAAGGCAGATGTCTAAGGGTTGTACAACTTCCCCCCAACAGAATTATTATTGGCAGCAGGGAAAGGTAAAAAACCTTTTTCTTCTCATCATCTGATATTCAAATATGATCTTCAGTGTTTTCTATGGAATGGTATGGATGCTGAATGCAAGAGACCAGGCAGCAGCAACACAGTGTGTGAAATCAAGTCACATAACTTTCTCACACTAGGCCTGAGAAACTGAGGCCTGAGAAATTG
>VYZR01117548.1:0-31339 GCA_013400675.1 Oxylabes madagascariensis | reverse complement strand
GAAGACACAGTGGCCCTGTTAGACTTTTCAGTGGTTTGAGAAAGAAAAAGTCACTTTTTAATGGAGAGAGAAAATGGGCGTTGCTTTGGGTGCTGGAAGCCCAACAGTTAAAAATACAAGAAATCTTGTACTATTGCAAATCCTGCTCAGTTAAACGGAACATGGCAATTCTAAATCATCTGTCCCAGGAAATCAACACTGGTTTGAAATGTGTACAAACTGAAAACAGTCTATGCCAGAACTCCTTGTGCTAGTGCCAGCTAAAAGCAAGAAAGAAAGGGGGGAAAAAAAATCAAATTGATGGGTTTCAAAGCTGATAATTGTGCTTGAGTGCTGTGGCTGTAAATCACTGGGTGGCTTTTCCTTGGATACAACAGTCACTGCATGTAAATGTACACATGTTGCCTTTGCAGTAGTACAAAATACCTGAAATCCTCGATTCCAGTTATTAAAATACAACCTGATGCAACATTTCACCATTTGCCTTAACCTGAGATGATTCCATGCATGTCAAATACCATAATGCTGAGGGAAATCAAAATTCATGCGCAACATGATGGCAGAATGTGTGACCTTAAACTTCAGAGCAGCACAACGTGTTAAATTATCTTGCTGTAGTTCCAAAAAGCCTCATGGATTAAGTTTTTTAGAGTGTTACTCTTGAGGAGTGGGAAATTTTAAAAACAATTTTCAATTCTGTGTGAAGAGACGTTTCGGTTTGGCTCAGCTTCTCCAAAATCATCTCTCAAGTCCCTGCCTGTGTCTGCAATCATTTTTGGGCAGAGAAAATCATGACTCTGAAGGTGTGTTGGGTCTGTTCCTCAGGGTGACCCCACACCCCTGGTTACATCCATGGCCCTTCCCGAATCATCTCCTGTTGCTGATCACACAAAAATTTGAAAGTAAATGTTCAAACAAGCTTCTGCTCCTCTTTATCGGTTTTATGTCTTCTGTATTCAGAAAGAGCAGCTGGAAAATGCGCTACAAAAATGGATTTTTATCCAACTTACTGGCAGGATTTATCCAGAGGTGCAGAAATTGGGCAGATTTGTGCAGAAATTCATGGAATCACAGGATGGTTTGGGTTGGGAGAACCTTAAAGCTCATCCCAATCCACCCCTGCCATGGGCAGGGGCACCTTCCACTATCCCAAGGTGCTCCAAGCCCTGTCCAACGTGGCCTTGGACACTTCCAGGGATCCAGGGGCAGCCACAGCTTCTCTGGGCACCCTGTGCCAGGGCCTCACCACACTCACAGCCAAGAATTCCTTCCTAATTTTTTTTTATTTGCAGCTTTGAGACTTTTTTTGCAAAGCCCAGGCTGCCATTCAGGGTGTGGTTGCAGCAAATTTAGAGCTTGTTGTGGGTTTGGGGTTTGGACCGAGACAATTAATTCAATTAATAAAGCAGAAGGGATGTTTGTGCTGTCACATTAATTCTGCCACAAAATGACGTGGTTACATCAAGTGGGGAGGAACACTGCTATAAAATATTTTGCTAAATAGGTGCAGTAATAGGCCTTGATGATAATTTGAAGAATGTGAGAGTACAGTGTTATATCAGGTGAATTCATATTTTCTGTATTTAATGTTTCTTTAGAGAAATAAACCAAAAGTCTGTCAGGGAAAAACCTTGGTTTAAGCTGCTCATTTTTATCTGCTGCCTAAAATACTTGAAGGTGCTGAGGAACAAACTTTTTTTACCCTCCTGTGTTCACCATCATGTGCTCAGTTGGGCTGGCCTGCAGCACTAAAAGCCAAATTATTTGGTGTGTCCATTTAAGACATTTTCATGTGTGTTTTAGGATAAATCCTTACCTTGAGTAAATTTACACCACTTTGTAGTGAAGCCCTAGCATGCAAAATTATCATCTGCCTGCACGAGTAGATTCTTAGTTCTGGTGCTTTAGCAGAGGACATGTTTATAGTTCAGAAAATAAATAATTCAGGAGCCTGTATCTGCCTTGTGTTGACTCTTTGTAACCCTACTTGAGATTTACTAATTCAGTCCTTCCACTTAGTACCAGTTAACTGTTACCTGCAAGGACCTGAGTTGAGGAAAGACCTGGACGCTGTTACTTGAAGCTACTAATGCAGAATATCAAGAATATCATCATAATAATAGCAGATTAATAATAATAATAATAATAATAATAATAATAATAATAATAGTATCAGAATATAATAATATATATGTTATATAACATATATATGATGAGGCTGCTAAAAGGTTTGGATGGTGCCATGGAGCAGGAAACTCAACTGATGTAAAATCTGATCACTGACGGTGTTAAAGGAGCCCCAATAGGTGCACAGATCTCAGTTCATGGAAGATTAAAGATGCTCTTACTGGTTTTCAGGCTATCTTGACATTAGGGAGAAATATTGAATTATCAAGGAATAATTCTTGTTGTCCAAACTAAATGTTTCCATCTGTTCTCTGCAACTGAGCAGGAGCTAAAATAGGCATTTTCTGTGCTCTCGTGCCATTTATGAAATGGCTTCATTTTGTCTTCATGTTCAAAACCATGTTTTGTTGGCATTCTCTAAGACTTTGGTTGCTCAAATGAAGCAATGAAGTGTTCCTCACACTTGTTGATCGCGTTCATCCAAAGAGAGGGCAAAAGTAGAATTCCATTTTGAGGTTATTTTAAGTCCCAGTTTTGTTTAGGTTTGGTTGCCACTTGCTTTGCACATTCACACATTTCAACAAAGCAGATCGAAGTTTTCTCCCCTGGCACCGTGCTGCCATCCCTTAAAAGGTGCTTTTAAAATCCGACCAAGTTCTTTGTGTATGGAATTACTTTCAGCCTCAAACTTTTTGAAGGTGATGGGACCATTCAGATCCTTTAAGTTGGGCCTGGTTTGGATCTGCTCAAAAAAACAGAGCCCAAAAATACTGAAATACAGGAGAGGCTGATTGGAGGAGTAGCAGCTGGCAGGGGTGGTAAGGTAAGGAGGAAGTTTCTGGGTGAAGCCACATCCAGACATCGTGTTTCTGTTTTCCTGGTGTGGAAGACAGATCCCAGTACAGATCCCAAGACTTGGATGACATTCCCAGTGCCGTGCCTGGCGTTCCTGCCCCTCAGCGTCCTGGCAGATCACATCCAACTCCCTGGACCTGGCGTGTCCAGCTTGTTGCACATCACACCGAGGCTGCTGCCCAGAATTTGGGAAGAGTTCTCTCAGAGCTGCCAGGCTGAACTCAACCTTGCAGGAAGCTGAGGGTTCCTCAGTCTCAGCTCACCGTTTTGGATGGAGTAGGAATCTTCTCATCTCCCAGATCGTTGTTGCCACAGGCTCTGATTGTCCAACAATTCCAATCTGATGCCATTCTGGAGGAATTTCAAGTTTTGGGTCTGACTGTCCATCAGTTCCAATCTGATGCCATTCTGGAGGAATTTCAAGTTTTGGGTCTGATTGTCCATCAGTTCCAATCTGATGCCATTCTGGAGGAATTTCAAGTTTTTCTCCCTGAACTGTCTCGGAATCTCCTTGGGAGATGGAGTCTCTCATCTGGAAGCTCCCATTAACTCCTTCCTGCCAGACCTTTGAATTAGGGAAGTTTGCAAGTACAGGGAGAGGAAACAAAAGCTTCAGGGGTCAGAAACTTCATCTTTTATTTTGCCTGAAGCCAGAAAGTGTAAAAAACAGGCTGAGAATGAAGGAACTGGGACACTTCAATTGTGTTATCTGTGAAGGAGGAAAAAATCTGTCATTAAATTGACATTTTGCAGTTCACTGTTCTTAAAGTCATACAAAATTGTAAGGCTGTAGTGTTATTACACTTACATTTTAATTATGAAATTAATATTATTTCATTCTTAAGCTAACTTAAGCAAAGCAATTAAACTTGTTCAACTTCTTGTATATTAGAAGTTTCTTTAGCTTGAAAGGGGTTTTTTTTGGTCACACCGAAAACATGAATGAGAACTAAATTTTCATATAAAATCATGAAATAAAAAAGCAAATTTAGGTTTAACCAAGTTTTCTGTTGACTGCTACTGAAAGTCTTGTTCTTGGATCCTCTTTCCTCTGTGTGCTCTGCTGATATGAAAATCCTTCAATTTATACTTGTGTCTTTAACTTTAAAAATCTGGAGTTTAGTTTATTCCTGTTCTTGATTTGCTATCAAACACCTTGGCACCTTTAAATCCTTGTTTTTACTGTACTTTTCCCCAGTGATGTTTGGTACATTTGTCATTAATAATATTTAATATTTCTCTTTGGCCTTAGTGCTGTTGTGATACATATTTCCAAAAATCAGAGGAATATTTGATTATTTAGTCTCATTTACTTAGAAATATCTTAAAACCAGACTTTATAAAATCTCTTAAAGCTTTCTGAAAACTCATTCAATCCTAGGCTAAATTTTTATAGAAGTTTGAGCTCTATTTCTGAATAAATAAGATGGATATTTTTAAAATGATCAAACAGATTGAAATAGTAGGGCATTTTTATATAAATATAGACTCAGGAGTGATCCAGTGTGAATTATATTAAACTCAGTGGGAAACCATCCATTAACCTTAGCGAGAATAGAATCAGAATTCCAGAAACTGAATTCTGCTTTAGGAGCCCTGGGCCTGGGGATTATTCAAATACTTCCCTGATACTTTTATCAATGAATTGGACAATTAGTTGTACTAATTAGCAGCATCACTTTGAAAGAACTACTTGGAGGAGTGGAGTGGCACCAACAGAGGTGGCCTAGAGCAGGCAGGGATGGAACTGGGATGAAATTCCTTCTCTGTGGAAATTCATTTTGGGTTTTCTCAGCCTTTCCAGTTCCAGGATAATCTCAGTTGGAGCCTGAATCCAGAGCTGGATTCTCTGCTGGAGTCTCCTCTCTGCTCCCATGGCAGCATCTGCCCTGCAAGAGAGTTTAAAATAATCAAGATTTGCCAGTTACGGAGATTTGTGCCAAGAATATTTAAATAAGAAGTAACACAGTTTAGAGAAGTTTATGTTATTTTCTTTGGGGAGAATTTAATTTTAAACAATGGCATAATGTCGTGTCTAAAAGAAGACACTTTATTATGTGATGATGAAGCGTCATGAGGCCAAAATATAAACTGTTGGTGTGCTGGCTGCATGAAATTCCTTCTCTCCTAATGAGTTTGGGGCTTTGGGATAAGAGATTCCTCTGAAAGTCCAGATATCCTTTTCTTCTCCTTGTGCTGTGGGTGTGTTTATCCAGTTATTGGTAGAGTTGTGTACGGTGTGGAGAAATGGAAGAAGTTCTCCTCTTGGGGTCAACACAAATATATTTATATGAAATAAACACAAATATATTTATATGGAATCAACACAAATATATTTATATGGAATACTCTGAGTCAGGAGATAGAAATGAAGATGTTCTGGTGGCTTGAGTTAACTTTTGCCCGTGGAGGAAGTGTTCCAGCAGTGAGGGAGCGCAGGAGCAGCTGGAGGGGCAGGAGGAAGGAGCGGACACTGGGGTGGGAGACAAGTGTGACAATCGTTTCTCTCTCCTGTTTGGGTTATTTTACCAAATGTCTTCACTTTTGGGGGGTATTTATGTTTTTTATAAGACCGAGATAGAGACACCTGAAGAGAGAACCTGAGCATCCTGGTCCATGGAAGGTGTCCCTGGCCTTGGAAGGGGATGGGACTGGATGGGATTTAAGGTTCCTTCCAACCCAAACGTTCTGGGGTTCTGTGATTAAAAAAAATCAAATTTATTCAAATTTATATCAAATTATTTGTAAGTATGGAGTAGTAACAACTCAATTTTTTTACTAACTCATTCTTTTATACCTTTAGCAACATTTGTTTAGGAGAAATAGGAGAAAAGACAAATTGGCATTATACAGACCTTAAATTCTTTGTTTATCTTCTCAGCTCTCATCAGTTTCTCAGTTATCTCTATATTAAATTAAAGATCAGTGAAGGAGAAAAGTTGATTACATTTCTATTGTGAGCCAGAGAACAGCAGTGCTTGTACACCAGGTATGCAAAGGGCTGAGGGTAACAAATCAAGTTTTCAAAGGGCTGGGTTACAGATGAATGAAAATAATTTGTAAATTATTCATCAAATTTAATTCTAAGATGTTTTGAGAAAACCAAAATAAATTGGGACGTGGGATTGTTGGAGAGACCTTTATTCTCCAAACATTTTGGGTCTAAATCTTGAGTATGAACTTCATCAAGATGTGGAGAATGTCCAAACTGCAAGCAGAGGTGCCAGCTACTCGGGATTTATAAGATTGAAATATTGACTAAACTGGTGTCTGATTTTTATCTCTTGCAAATTAAAACTCCTTTTTTTTTTTTTTTCCTGTAACTGGAGACACAAAAAAATAGATAATATCCCTTCTCACATCTTATGTGCTCAAAGCAGCAGCCACTCAAATGACAGCGCTGCCAAACCTTTGAAAAATGTTACTTATATCTAAATATCACATATGTAAAGTAAATATGTTGGTACGTTAGCCTTATGTATCTATCACAGACATAAAGGAAATATATCAGTATGTTACATTTATAACGATGTATCACGTAATTTAGAGAAGTGTGATAGTTTGTTGGCCTTCCAGCTGATTTCTGAATTAACTTCTCAGAAAGACCTGCCTGATTTTTGGTATTTCTTTGAGCTGTCATGTTTTTCACGTGGTCCGTGGTGTTGTTAGGCAGCTACAGTTCATTTGTGAAGTTCTGTTCATCTGGCCAACTTGTTGTCGTACAAAAGCCCAGGAAAAGGCCATATGTTCCTGCAAAGGTAGCCTTGGAAGGTGGGATAGCTGCTTCTTCTTTTTCTTCTGCCATCTGTTCTGCTTTAACTTCATTTTCTCCAGATACCATGTCTAGCAAATGCTCGGATAATAGATGGGAATTCTAATCAGCATGGAAGCAAGGTTTTCGTTTCCAACAACAGTCAGGTATTCTGGTTTTTTTAGACATTTCCCTTGCTCTTTGGCATTGTGACAGTTAAAATTTAGAATTAGGAAGCCGTAAACAGGCAAACATTATTTTTATTTAAACAATGAATACACTGAGATGAACACAGAGGAGATTTTCAGCGCTGCGGGCCTCAGAAATAAAATGAGCAAACATCCTGGATTTCTCCAAGTGGCTGCTGCTCTTTCTACTTGGAGTTTCTCATTCCTGTCCGTGTGCCACTCCTTGCTGCTCCAGCCCAAGCATTCCTGCAGGCACAGGGATTAGGGAAGGATCTGGGTTAAGACTAATCCAGCAGAAATACACAAATCGGCTCCCTGGGCTGATCCAGGAGGGACACACGGAGCGGCCCTGGAGCACAGGGATGAGTTGTGCCCTCTGACGGAGTGAGGGACTGCACCTCAGGAGTTGCCTCCCCAGGAATTCCCTCAAACTCAAGGAAAACGGAGGAGTAAGGAAAAAATCTGGAGTTTTCTCTGCTGAGGAGACAGCAGAGCCCTGATTTGGGCCAGGCCTTCTGGATTGAGGCTGAATTGGGGAAACCTGAAAATCCTGCGAGCCCTGTGGTTACTCCAAGCATAATCATGGACACATCCTTTGTATTTCCACCCATTTTTTATTCTGGTTATAGGAATAAAATTAAATACAAAGCCGTGCTTAGACCAAGGTCATGATTTGCCCTCACGTGTTGAAGTCACAGAATTCTGCTTAGTTTAGAGGGAAAATCTACAAGGCATTTGGGGAAAAAAAAAAGTCCACAAGTCTATAACCTACTTTCAATGGTTCTAAACTACTTTGGGTGTTTTTATATTAATTTATAGAAATGTCCATGTGTGTGAGTGTATATAAAAAGAGATGTGTATATAAATAAGCAAAACTGGGCGTCTTTTTGCTATTTTAGTTCTCGGGAGTTTTGTGGTGGATCCTCTCAAGAATATCTCATTTTAAAGTCCTTCTCTCCATTCTCCAGCTGTGTGGGCTCTGTTTTTACAGCCTTAAATTCTCCACAAGCGTTGAGCAGGGGAGGATGCAGCCAGATCTGGAGCCTACCTGGACTGTAGGGAATTCTCCTGATTCTGTGTGTATGGGCAGTGAAGACAGAGATCCTTCCAGAGGGAACTTAGGAGTAATTTATCTTTCTGCAAATCTCCCTTTTGTACAACATGTATTTCATTGCAGGAAGAAGAGGCTTTATCGCAACAAAACGGGCAAAAAACCACAAAGACTTGAAGAAACAGCACTTCTCTAATTCTTCCCTAAAGTTCTGAGAACCACCAAATCCTAAAGGATTACACCCACCAGTCTTCCTGATTTCAGGTAGGTGAATTCTCTCTTTTTCTCTCTTTCTGACAGCCCAGGGAAGCTGAGGATTCCCATTCCCTGGAAGTGTCCAAGGCCAGGTTGGACAGGGCTTGGAGCACCCTGGGATGGTGGAAGGTGTTCCCGTGGGTGGGGTGGGATGGATGGGATTTAAGGTCCTTTCCCACCCAAACCAGTCTGGAGTTCTCTGATTTCTCTGCAATGAAAGACAGCACACTTAATAAATGCAATTTTGTGTGACCTTTTTTCCTTAACAAAATAACAATTACTGTAAAGAAAATCAGACGGAACTGGACGCTCCCAAACAAAAGCTGCTGCTGTTATTTTCCAGCATGGAGCTCATGGCTTTAATTTGGAATTAACTGGTTTGGAGGAGAGATTTTCAGTTATGCCACAGAGTAAATAAGAAAAATAACCTGAGAAACAGCCAATAATCAAGTTGTTTGATTAGGAGAAATGCATTTAAAGCCCAGCTAAAGTAAAAAGAGAACTGGCTGACTGCCACCCTCTTTTTTACTCATTTGTGACAGCACACAATTAAAAAGTTCAGTTTGTTGCTCTTACAGGAATAACAGTTTTTGGTATTTTTCATGTTTGCTCATAAAAAGTATCTTTAATTTTAGATCCTCCAAATACTGTAGTTGTAAGAATATTGTTTGTGTCTGGAGAGATTAGATGGGGACAGGATTTTTTTAATCTGTTAGCACAGACTTGTTATGTAAATAGGAAGCTCACAAAGGAAGGAGGCAGCAAAAGGCTCTGAAAAAACAGATGTGTCTCCCCCAGAAATAAAGTCACCACTGGATTCCTGCAACTTTTTGGGAAGTTTATTGTTAGGGATGTGCATGGAATCAAAAAAAACCCCAAATTCTGTAATCACTGTGTAAGCACATATGCTCAGTACAGATAATTTTATCATTCATTTATTGTTGCTATGTAATTTTGATAAATTCAAAATCAGATTATTCATTTAAATGAATTCTTAGGATGCTTTGCTGTTGATTTCTCGAGGCCTTTAGAGGAAGCTCCTTTTCCTGCTGCTCCTCCAGTCCTTAGCACTGGCCCTGTGACCCAGATTTTTTAAGCCCTTCTATGACTTCAGGTTTTATTCTTGGGCTCTTTCATCCATCTATCGGAATTGTTTCCAGTAAATTAGAGTTTTGCAGTGGTTGCTGTGATTAGCATTCTATGCTCATGGGGAATTCTTCATAAAGATGTCTCTGATCAATACCTTTCAATGTGTTTAAACATTAATAAATACCTTTACATGAAGAATGTTACATCTATAGTGGAATTACGATCTGAAATACATTTTTATGCAAATTCTTTAATGGTAGGTTATACCATCTTTCTATCTGTTTTTGTTACTGGAAGATAAATTATAATTATATGAATAACCTGCATAAAACGGTCGTGTTTTGAAATACTTCCATTCAGTAATATCTGTATATTCAATAATATTTATGAACTGAATGTTCCTTGTTGATTCTCAGTATTAAGAACAGATAAACCCTCTATGGAGCCTAACACTGAAGTTTTCTAGTTCTCCAGTGCTTAAGAATACCTAAATATATATTCATAATTTATGGGGTGTCATTTATAAAGTCATATTGATTGGGGAAGAATTTTAGAGAGTTAATAATTTTTATTTTAAGTAGCTTGCATGTGAAAGAAACCCGTTCCTGAAAGGCTCTGCCAGGTTGGTAAGTGCAGTTTGAGACAACCAAGAGTCATTAATGCCCATTTTTACAAAATGCTGAGCCCTAGTTTTGCACTTAAGTTGGGAAGATCAATTGAAAACTCAGTTAAATTGGGGATGCTGATGAAATCAGTGAAGCCAAACTGCAGATTTTGCTTCTGAACTTCACTAAGATATTTAAATAATCACGGGAAATCCTGTATTTGGTTTCACAGCCAGTGCACTTTGTGACTCTTGTCACAGGGTTGTGTTATACTGTTTGTTTGGCTTATCTGAAATTTTTCATTCCCATTTTCTATCAGGGTTTTCTGTGGCAAGAGAAGGTTTTAACAACAACCCAGACCTTCACTGTGATGATAAATGGCTTTCAAAGAGATTCCAAAGAGGTGATTTGAAAATCAGAACTAATTCTTTCCATTTTCTGAAGGATTCAAAAATCATTGATGTTGCATTTCGTTTTAATGAAATTTTATTTGGGGAAAAATGTGAAATCCCCAATTATTGTGAATTTGATGCCCAACTGTGCCTGTGCTGAGTCCTCAGGCTCTTGGATCCGAGGGTTTAAAGGCCCCGTTAACTCTTTGGGATATGCCTTTAACCTAATGAGCTCCAATCCATTTCACCTCTGGAAGAATCCAATTAATTGACTCCAGGTCCTGGGCAGGCTGCTGGCTCCTCTCGGGGTCAGGGGGATTCCAGCAGGGAATCAGTGCTGGAGGGACCGAGCCTCTGGAGCAGTGCAGGAAGGACAGAAACAGCCCAGGAACAGGCAGGTGTTAGGGAATAATGAGCCAAGGCCAGGCTGGATGGGGCTTGGAGCAACCTGGACTAGTGAAAGGTGTCCCTGCCCGTGGCAGGAGCTGGAATCAGCTGATTTCAAGGTCCCTTCCATCCCAAACCGTTCGGGGATTCCATGATCCAACAGCTTCTGTTTCAACTGGGGCTTCACCCATGTCCTGTACCTCAGCCAAGACTCATTTATGGCTCATCATTTATGGCTCAGCAGTGGCGCTGGTGGAACCTTCTACCTCACTGCACTGGTTTGAAAGCAAAACCAGTGAGAGACTCTTAAGTCAAAAATATAATTTAATAGGAGGNGTGCAGAGGGAGGAGGAAACACTGCCCCACCTGGTTTAACAGCTCATGGAGATAGAATACAGACTTTGGGCACATCCTACATTGTAACCTAGGACGCTCACCAAGGCCTTTTGCAGCATCCCAGCTCCAAAGCTCAGCTTTTTTAGCCGGAGAGTTTTTGTGTGGATCGGTTCAACTCCAGAGGCATCTTCAGTTCCACTCAAAGCCATTCCTGCAGAACAAATCTTACTTTGTTTGTACTACAAATTGTGTAGGCGCCGGCAAAGCAATCAAGAAGGGTGGAATGAGACCGTTTGGCTCCTTGTTTTAATTGGAATGCTGTGATTATCTCAGCAGATGTAAGTGGGGTGCAGGAGTTCCTCAGATGAGGGCTGGAGGGAGGCGAGGAGCCGGCCCCAATGGACATAGCCCATCATCGAGAGCCCCACAGGAGACTGTCTAAAGCAAAGCTCAAAGTGCAGCAGGAATTTTAAAAAGCCTAAAGGATCCCCAAGATAACTTGAAGCAAGACCATGAGAAGCAATGTAGGTGAGTATTCCAAGGTAAATCAGTGCATATATTGAGCTGGGAAAGTTCGGAATTTTTTTTTTTTTTGGTAGTTTTACGCTCCGGCGGCCGCATAAAAGATAAAATATTTGAGGCAACATTAAAAAAAAAAAAAAAAACAAACAGAAGATCGGGCATCTTCAACATTTTATGATGCTGAAGTAGAAAAGTGAACAGTTCAGCAGTTCATGCCGTGATGGAAGGTAGACAGTGCACCCAAACTTGGACTTTTTGATAAGAAAACAAAGAAAAAAACTTTCCTGACCTCAATTTAAGAGATTGTATCCAGCCAGCGTGTGAAGCACAGCATTTTAATGGGGAAAAACCACCATTTCGTGCTGCTGTGATTCTGATGGAGCATTAGTCATAATTGGGAATAATGTATTTTGACATAATCAAACAACAAAACTCCAGTTCTCTGTTGGAAAATCTGCAGCACCATTCCTGGCCTGGATGATGTTGGAGTAGCAAAGTGGAGCTGCCTGAGATGGAGCCAGACCTCTCCAGCACAATATCAAATCAGATGCTCTTATTCCTATAGATTTTCCTAATCAAAATACAAGGTTACACCATGTCAACAACCAGCAGATGGGGAAAAGGAGCGTCCTAGGAAGCTCAAAGAACACGCTTGGAAACGGAGCTATAAATACCAGGCTAATTCCATAGCTTTAAGATTTCTCCAAAGCTTTTTTAAATCCCTCCAGAAAAGGCTGAAGAGATCCCTAATCTGAAGTGGCCCAGTTGAAGGAATGTGTGTGTTTTTATTTTTAAATAAAGCTGCATCCACAATAGCGTTGGGCATCTTAGTCACCGGAGTGGCTGTGCAATGCTTGTTGGATCAAAATAAGGATTTTAAACACATTTGCGTTCTTATCAGCACTTTCTCCTTCAGAGGAAATGTGGAATTCTGTCTGATCCCCTCTGAACTGATGTGTGCAGCCCTCCCACGGAATCTCTGATGGTCGCAACTCTTTTGGAATCCTTTTTTTTTGTGAGGGAGAGCTGACACAAGAGCTCCCAAAATTCCTTGGTGGAATTTTCTGTAAATCTCTTCTTCTCTGTGAGGGTGGCAAGGCCCTGGCACGGGATTGCCAAAGAAGCTGTGGATTCCTCATCCCTGGAAGTGTCCAAGGCCAGGCTGGAGGAACCTGGGACAGTGGAAGGTGTCCCTGCCCGCGGCAGGGGCTGGACTGGGATGAGCTTTAAGGTCCCTCCAACCATTTTGGGTTTCTCCTTCCATTGGAATCTCTTCATTCCTTAAAAATATCCCAGATTTTCTTGGTGTGTGTTTGCTCTTGGTGAGATCAAAGGCAGGAGGTGTTTTGCAATACTGGACCAACCCTTATAATTTAAAAAAATAATATTATAAAAAATAATATTTAAAATATTAAAATATTTCTTCTTTATTTATTTTAAAATAAATCTTCGTGTCTGTTTATTAAATTCTATAAATAATAAATTAATAATAATAATATAAATATTATAGAATAAATATAATGATTTTAATAAAAATAAATGGATTTTATTTAAATTGGTGTTAGCCAGAGGAATGCAAAGCAGAGCAACCAGCCCGTGCCAGATTTAGAAATCAGGGCTCTTAAAGAATAGCTGAAAGGGCTGGGTTTGTTTATTGTAGGAAAAAAGGGAATACTGTAGGATGGGCAGAAAAAAAGAGATAAGAGGGTTTTATCAAAGCAGTGATGGGGGTTGCTCTGTAGATTAAAAAAAAAAATAACTAAAAAGCAAGTTCAGTTTGCACCAAGTGAAATTTAGGAGAGAAGGAAAGAGAAAACAGGCCAAGGGTTTTTTGTTTTACCTCATATCTGACTTCAAATATGGATAGAAAACTGGGATATTTTATCTATTTTACCTGTCACTGTCAGGAAACTTATAAAAACACAAAAAGAAGGAGATTCCAGAGAAAATTTCAGTCATTTTGACCTTCCTCACTGACCAGGGGCTGAGCATTTTGCTGTCCTGACAACTCCGTTCACATCCTCAGTTTAATTCTGTCGCCTTAATTCTGGGATTAAATTTGTCTCATTTCCCTGCAAACCTTTCCCATTCCTGACAGCACCTTTCAGTTGAAGGTGTGCAGTAAGAATGAACCAAAGGACCTTTATTTTCTTAAATAAAATGCTTTAAAAAGCTCTTCTTTCAAATGGAGTGAAATTTGGGATCAGCAGCCTTTGGAAGTTGGCCGAGTCCAGGAGCTGGTGCAGAGGAACACAAGAAATAAACACCTGCAGCACAAATGTGAAATGTGTTGTGATAAAGAGTCCCCTGAGAGGTTCTTTGCCCACATTTTCCCCAATAATTCACTTTTTGGAGCAGAACCTCAATATCTGCATTAGGCAATTCCAGAGCTGTTTTTTGGGGCGCTTTCAGAGAATAAAGAACTGTTGGAGTTGTGAGTTAGGAGATGGATTGTCCTTCAGCTGGGACGAAGCAGTGCATTTTCCAGGCTCTTATCTTTTTTGGAGCTTTGCTCCTCAACTCTTGGATGTGCTGCATCCTTAAAGGGCCACATGGTTTTAATTTCTGGGTGCCTGTGGGCCTTACTCTCATTTTTCTTTTCCCTGCTTTGATGAGCTGCTGGAATTCTCTCATGCTTGTCAAGCTTGACTCTCATTCACCCTTTTGTTTAGCTCCTCCTGAAGAGAATCAAACTTTTTCTGGCTGCTTTGGGGGTATTTCTCATGCAGGAAAATCGGGTTTTCCAGAGCAAAGCCAGGGATACCTGGCGGGGCAGAGCTGAGCATCACCACCAGGTCCCACCTTGCTGTGCTTTAAAAAGAAATTTCTCATGTTTGGATGGCAAATCCCCTCCCAGGAACGTTTCACCAGCCCTGTTCTGAAGCAGTTGATTTATCCTAAAACCAACTGTTTGATTTTCCAGGAGCCAGGCTCCACTCCTCACACTTTTTTGGCCAAGGGAATTTATCCTTATTAAGGTGATGGTGTGAGCAGGTCTGATCGTTGTTATGTGGGAATTCATCCCCAAAATACACAGACACCAGCTTTGAGGCACTTTGCTCCTTTTAGTGGGCTAAAAATATCTTGGGTTGCTGAAAAGTAAATCTGAGTGAAGGGGTTGGGGCAGCCAGACACTCCTGAAGCACAAAATTTTATTTAGAAGTTGTAGGGGCTGTGTGTACAGGCAAGAATTCTGATCATCTGTGTTGCCAGAATTCAGATTAAATGGAGTAAGGCTGATTTTGTAAAAAGAAATCACATATTGGCAGTTTCTTAAATATTAGATTATTTTTTCCGTGCTGCTGTGGTGTTTGATGGAAATGAAATGTGTACAAAACAAGAAGTGGAAACAGTTATTTCATCATTTATCCTGAGAAACCTTTCTAAGTGTTTATAAATACGAAGAAATAATTAAGAGCCATTTAATATTGGAATCTTAACATCCTAAGTGGAGTGTGTTGCTCACTGTTGCTTATTTTCTGTTTTAACTGGTTATTTTCCAGCTTGGAGTGAACAAGATGAACAGAGCCACCTTCAATCTGATGCTTAATGAGGAAAAAGGTCAGGATTTTTTCATTTTCATTTCAATCCCCTGTCCTACTCTTTATTAATACATTAAAAATGGCTTTCTGTGGGCCTTACTGGTTTCAAAGCTTTTAAATAACAAAACAAAGGGGATGTTTTAATGGCAGGGTGAGCAAGAATATTTTTAAATCAAATGGTGAATTCAGGAAAGAGCTGACTCAGAGCAGTGTGAGTAGAAAAAGGGGCTGGAGAAGGAAAGGTCATGTATACAAATCTTCATCGAGATTGATTTAAAAATGATTAAACTCATAACTAATAAATCTCTGCCATAGCAAGAAGGAAACATTTGGCATTTAAAAGAATTAAAATCACTTTTTTTTTAAAATATCCATGAACTTTTGCATTCTTTTTTTTAGAAAACAGAGAAAACTCTCTCAAATAAAATTGTGGGGCCAAATTCTCCAAATACTTCTACATTCAATTAGTAAGTAATTATCTGCTAATGGAGAGATTAATCAGATTTTCAGGGTCCAGAGGCAGTCCAGACTCTCCAATATTATTCCATTTATGCCAGATAAGACAGGAGGGTTTGCACTGAGGTGTCTCAAGAGCTGATTTTTATTGTTCCCATATATTTTTTAATACCTTAAGTGTATTTTCATCAGGTAAATTGCTGAGCAGAGCTACATAATTCAATAAACAGTTGAAAAAAAAAGGGGCACTTGGAGAAAAAAATTCCAAGGGTCTAAAAATAGTACAGTCACGTGATTACTACTTTGGCACAAAAGCATAATTTATGGGTTTAATTTGTAATCTTGCTACTGTTCTGACATTCTCCTGCACAGGAACTCGGGCTGAATAATTCAAATTATTGAAATATTACTCCATCCTCAACTTCAGGTGTCTGATACAAAGGAGGTTGATGTTGTTTATTGAGACCTCTGCATTGAAAATATGGGAGGGTGGGTTTCAGTTTTGCCATTTATTGCTCTATTTTTGCCATTTATTGCTTCATTTTTGGTCTCAAAATTAATGGAGATCTGGGGCTATTCAAAAATTGTTATTCCAGCGCTTGGAGCCTTTCTCCAGATTTCCAGGAATCTTGATATTTTTCCTGGTTTTTAATTGGCTAAAATCTAATTGAATTTTCATGGTCAGTTTTTAAAAGAGTTCTGTTCAATTTTTTTTTTTTTTTCCTTTTCAATTAAGTCTTTATTTTCCCAAATTTCCATTTCCCTGGTAACCTCTAAGTCAATAATGTCCAGCAGAACTGAACACTTACAAATAGTTATTTCCTCCTCAATTTCTGCATCTCTTTATTAGATGTTTTCAGAACATTCCCTATCAACAATTCCTGAAATTCATATAGTCTTCATTATAAAAGCATTGCAGAACTATGCTGAATAATATCAGCTTTTTGGAAGCCTGAAACATGAGAATTGATAGCATCAAGAGTGGTGTAAAATGAGAGAATATAAACCTTGTTATAGATATAAAACTGCATTAAAAGTTAGAAATAACTCAATATCAGAGCTGGCTGGACTGGTGTGAGGTGAGTCGTCACTGGGGCAATTTAAAATGCTCATTTTAATTAAGTCATTCAGTGCAGAGCAATTTTCTAGTTGTGGCAAAATATTCTTAATATTCTGTATTTACAAGTGAAATCTGTTCTCAACCCAAAGGCCAGAGTATATCACGAGTATATCGTGATATTACCATGAGTAAACCATGAGTAAATCATGTGTAGAGCTGTGCCATGGCCCTGGACACCACCCCAAGGAGAAGAACCCTGAAGGATCCAAGGTTTCCTTCCTACTTCAGGCACTTTTGTTTGTTGAATCACTGGCTTAAAAATAGGCCCTCATAAAGTGTTCACCACAGATCTAATTAGTCAGGAGAATGCTGCTTTTCAAACTGGGAAAGCATTCCCAAAAAATGATGCAACATTTGTATCTAATTAGATGATACAGGAGAATCCTGGCTAATTGCTTTGATAGACTTAAACAGATTAATAATGTGCAAGTGGTAACTAAATAAAAACTCCTTTTCACTGAGTGCTTTGAAAGTGATGCTTTTTAAGAAGCTGATATTTCTTATTAGTTCTGAAACCCCAGGACTGTGATTTGAGAGCATTTCTCATTTTGGAGGTTTTTCAGTGCTAGAAAGGAAAGCCTCGAAAATGAGACGGTAATTTGTGTCTCCAAGCAGTGTTTGGTGTTTTTTCTAAATGTCTGCAAAGCTTGATATTCAAAATGTGCCCATTCCATAGGTGGGAACTGGGATTTGTGCCTCAGAGAGCCGGGCAGGGATTGTGGAGCCCCTTTGTGGTCCAGGGAATTGTTGGGCACTTCCAAATTCGTGTAAGAAAAAAGTAATGGAGCATCAAAAGTGTTTGGAGGACAAGGGAGAGATTTAGATTATATTTGAAGAAGAAAAAAATTATTACTCAGAGGGTTGGAGCAACCTGGGATAGTGGAAGGTGTCCCGGGGGATGAACAAAATGGGCTTTAAATGGGCTTTTTTTTTTTTTGGCTTTCCAGCCCAAACCATTTCATAATTTGCAATATCAACCTCAAAATTTGTCTTAATTGGCTCAACATCCACTGACTAATAAAATCAATACTGTTTGTATCATATGTATTGGAATCCAGACGATTAATATCTAATCTAAATTTCTTTTTACTTCCTGTCGAGTTTTCTGTTTCTCCCACTTGGCTGAAAAATTGTTCAAGTAAATATTAACAGCTGAGTGTGCAAAGAGGCTGCCTGAAATCCAACATTTCAAAAAAAAAGGGAGAGAGTCCCATTAAAAATTGAAACCACGCTTCCAGCAGATGAAAATTAAGGAGAAATTTTCCGTGTGGGGAAGGGGTCAAGGGGGCTAAAGGGGGAAGGAATTTCTTGTAGTTTTGCAAAGTGCTCCAGTGAAATATTTTGAAGGATCTCGTAATGAAACCGGACTGCAAAACAAATCTAAACATCATGTGCTGGCACAGGGCAAAAAGCACTCGCTGGTCTGGATGTGGAAAGTTGAGTTAACTCGTGGTGAGATAACAGGACTTGTCTGGAGATCACCGAGGGGAGGGATTTATCCCATGGCTGATGGAAATCAGGCCTTGGGATTCCTTCCAGTGTCCAGAACGCTTTGGATTTGGTCCAGAATCCAACTTCTTTGCATCCCAGTCCAAAGTACTTCAGGGAGTGCTTGGATGGGGAAGGGGCAAATGGTGCATCAGGAGATGGGGGGGCTCTGTACTCCCTGGATCCCTGAGGTTGGAAAAGCTCTCCAGGACCTTGGAGGGCACCCTGTGCCCAATGCCCTCCTTGTCCCCAGCCCAGAGCTCTGAGTGCCACCTCCAGGAATTCCTGGGACACCTCCAGGGATGGGCACTCCAAACCTCCCTGGGCACTTCCAAGCCCTGACCTCCCTTCCCAGGAAGAATTTTCCCCCAAGATGCAAAAATGGGATCTGAAGGACTTTGAGGGCCCCTTTTCTGCTGCTGTGTGAGGGGTTTGGAGCTGTGGGGAACACGGAATGTTCCCTGCCAGAGGGGCTGGGGCAGGGACACCTCTGCTGCTGGGGCTGCATTGGATGGATGCTCCCTTTTGGGAAAAGCCTTTGGGATTCTGCTGGTCAGGATCCCAGAAGCGAGGCTGGAAAAGAGCCCCGAGGTCATGGAGCCCCAGCTGTGCCCGATGCCCACCCTGTCCCCAGCCCAGAGCTCTGAGTGCCACCTCCAGGAATTCCTGGGACACCTCCAGGGATGGGCACTCCAAACCTCCCTGGGCAGTTCTTGAGCACCCTTCCCATGGGGAAATTCCTGCTGATGTCCACCCTGAGCCTCCCCTGGCCCAGCCTGAGGCCGTTCCCTCTTGTCCTGTTGCGTTGTGTGGTGTTATTAAGTTAATTAAATCAAATAACACCCAGGAACTTTCCGTGTGTGGCTTATGACGGAATTTCAGCGTGGAAATATGGATGGGGGCACCTCTTACTCGTGCCATTTGTGCCTACAGCAACATGCAGAGGTCACCGGGGGCTTTGTGAAAATCCACACGGAACTGTGCTGGATTTTAGGGAGAAACATCTCACTTCCATGAGCATTTCTTACAAAACATGGATTATTGTGTGTTGGAGACTTCCAGGCAGCCTTAGCCCTGTTTCCAGCATCTCACCACACCCAGGCACCTCGGGGTGTCCTCCCAGCACAGAAAATTGCACAGAAAGGTCGAATTTGGGAGCTGGGAATAGCTCTGGTCACTGCTCCTGCTTAGGGGAGTGTGGGGTTGAAGTATTTTTGTACCTGGAGGAGAGCAGAATTATGAAACGTGAAATTCCAGCATGGTTTGGGATGGAAGGGACCTTAAAGATCCTCTGATCTTCACCTTCAACCATCCCAGGTTGCTCCAAGCCTTGTCCAGCCTGGCCTTGGACACTTCCAGGGATCCAGGGGCATCCCACCTAACCCTGCTCTTTTTCCTAAAAATATTTAAATACTTTCTACAGAATAAATAGTTCCGTGATTTTTTTTTTTTTTTTTTTTTTTTTTTTTTTTTTTTTTTTTTTTTTTTTTTTTTTTTTTTTAATACTCTTTCTCCTCCNTTTTTTTTTTTTTAGCTTTTTTCAGCCCTATTTCTCCCCAGGTGCAGTCCAGACAAAATTTATCTGATTAGATATGAGAAGGCTGTGGTGGAGATGGAATGAGGTGGAATTTTTACAGAACCTGTAGAAATAAAAAGTTACTTTGAGGTGTCTCTTGCAAAAATAAGCAATTGCTGGATATTATTTGCTGATAATGGCCCTAAATAGCAACATGAACCACAGCAAGGCTGGGCCGAGACATGAGCAACTTCCCCTGCACCGGGTGCTCCCAGTATTTGATAAACGTTCTGATTTTATTGCATTACAGAAGGTTAATTCTCAATTAATTCAGAATATCAGGGAATTTTTTTTACCTGCTTTAGCCTTCCATGGGACCTACGGTAAAAATGCCACTGCAGCTTTCAGCAATAAGGTCAATTCTGGCCTGCTTTTGATGAAACCTCATCTGCTCCCTCCCTAATCAGGATAAAACCACTCAAACCCCCAAATTTCTGAACTGAAAACCTGAGCGAGCCCTGAACTGTTGCCAAGAGCTCTCCAAATCCTATTTCTGTGTTCCAGCCTGAGAGATTAAAGGGTGGATTGTTTCGATGGGAGGCATGACAAGGAGCATGACGAGGTGTCCGTGGGACATCCCCTGTGACCTTCGTGGGGCAGGAGCTCAGCAGCCCCATTGTCCCCTCCCCACCTTGGGCTGCCCAAGGATTGCATCCCTTTGGAATTCCTGGGGAAGTGGAAGCAGATCCCTGCAGAGCAGTGCCAGCCCATTCCAGAAGCCTCCATCCTGCAGAGGATCTGAAATCACTCAGTCATTAAGGTTGGGAAAAGCCTCCAAGATCACAAATTCCAACCTTTGGCCAATTCCCTGTTCTTTAGATTCCAGCCCCTCCGCCGAGGGGGTCTGTCCAACCAGCTCCTTTTATCCTTGGAAATACCCTGGTGAGGCTTTTTTTTCTAATTTTTTGGAGCATTTGGAACTTTACATTTCTAAGCAGCACTTGTAAAGGGAATGTTCTGCATGAGGGTACTTAAGGGAACATTTTCCAGGACTATATTTATGCCTCTGTAGTCTTCCTTTAGTGGTCTTGAAGGAAGGAGCTGTTATTACTGTTAAATATAGATGTAATGTGGTGTTATTGCAGAAATGTCTTTATGTTCCATTTCTGGCTTTAAAAAAAACCTTTTTCTTATTAAAATCAGTCAGGTCTATAACATTTATTATGTTTTAACATGTTGGCATAATGTTAGTGTTGGGAATGAGGCAGGATTGACACCTGATTCCAAATAAAATCCCCTAATGATGTTACTACAGCAGTCATCCGTGCCATCCTATATTTGAATTTAGGACTGCTGTTTTTTTCTGGTGTATTTACTATTTAAATCCCATATTCCACGTTTGTCTCACCTTAATAAAGTGTCCAGTCCCAAGTGCTAAGTCTCACCTGGTCAGCTTGAAAAGAACTATTTTGGGGGGAATGACACAACTTCTGTCAGGAGAGAAAATCTCTGAGGGGAATTATTCCTGAGGATATTCAGATTGTTTCAAAGGTATTCAGGGATCAGTCACTGCTGCTGGCTTTTCCCTTTTTATTACCCTATTTTTTGGTGAGATGATTATTTTAATTCAATCGAAATGCAGGAGGTTTGCATTTTTATGGATATTATCAAAGCCTAGAAGCAGCTTCCTTCACATGAAACCCATTCAGTTTTCTAAACAATTTTTAAAGGGCATTAATTTAGTCATCTGCTGATAGTTCTGAACAGAAGCATATGTGGAAATATTCAGTGAAAAGATGCATCCCTTAATTCACCCAAACTCCACATCAACTATTTAACAGCAGTTGCACTCTTGTAGCTTTTAAGATGTAGCTCAATTACATCCACGTATAAATAGAAAATGCTGGCAGGATTCTGTTTGCTCTGAGCCTTATTTTGATGGTTCCATTGACATTTAAAATTTTGATTTGAAGCTCTGGAAATGGCTGCAGCTGTAAACATCTCCCTGAGTTACTGCACTGGGCTGAAAGGCTGGAGAGGATGGCTCACGTGTTTCCCACATCTGTATCTTTCAGGCCGTTTGGTTGGAGCCAAGGAGTCAGCAAAGAAACTCAAGAAGACAACTTGGATCATGACCAGAAGATAAAAAGAAACTAAAAAGAATGTGGCATATAAAGGGTGTAATACCTGGAGGTATCGGATCTGACTCATATTTGTAAAAATGAGGCGAGCTTTCACGAAACACAAGTTATCTTAGACAGTCATCAAGCTTGGAGCCATCATGCTGTTGAACTAGAAATTCTCCTTTTCCCCATTCTCCTTTCTGACAGGTAACAAAGGATTGGTGAATTATGATTTTCCCCAGTTGGAAGCACTAATTTTTATCTATATAGTTCATCCTTATGAATATATAAGGAGTTAAACATTGCATATTTAATGTGGATTATAATGGGAAAGTGACTCATTAACCAAAATGGCCACTTTTGAGGACTTGGTTTCAAACTGAGCTGGAGCCTCCCGATGCACTTTGTAGGATTTGGGGAAAGCTGTGCTGCAGGGCCTGCTTTGGGAGGCCAGGATGACATGTAGTAAAAGGATATCACCCTACTGTTGATATCTTTGAAGACTCATAACCAGAAACAGGAAAATGAATGGTGGGAAGGAGTGTGACGGAGGGGACACGGATGGAGGGCCACCAGCAGTGCAAGTTCCCGTTGGTTGGCAGCGGAGGGTGGACCAAAGTGGAGTTCTCTACATCAGGTAAGGTCACCTCAGGGGGCTGGGGCTGGTGTTTGGTGGACTTTGGCCAGAATGTGCAGGGAATTCCTGACTCGGCTCGTTCCTTCTGCTCAAAAACTTCAAGGAGTTGTTCCTCAAGCGCAAGATCGCCTCGGAAGCTGAAGGAGGGTAGATTTAGGTGGGGTATTGGGGAGGAATTCCTGCCTGGGAGGGTGGGGAGGAGCTGGGATGGAATTTCCAGAGAAGCTGTGGCTGCCCCGGATCCCTGGAAATGTCCAAGGCCAGGGCTTGGAGCAACCTGGAAGAGTAGAAGGTGTCCCTGGGCAGGGATTGGAACTGGATGAGCTTTAGATCCCTTCCAACCCAAACCATTCTATGATTTTGTGATTCTTTTCAAAGTAAATTCAAGTTGTGTGACTGCTCAGTAGCTCCAAACCCATTTTTTTACGCCCATGAAGGTTCTGTGTTCACTATCACTGATGCTCTCCAACTTTTATGGATCCCTCACATTTCTCACGTGGGGAAAAACCCCAAGAACATAAACCTAAATCCAAAGTTTTAGGTATTTTATTTGTTTATTTTCTTAACTTACTGGATTTTTGTTAGCTTCACCCTGGAATGGTCACAAAGAAATGCGTTGAAATTGCTATGAAATAAATGTATTCAGACAAAGAGAGCCTAAATTAAATGTTATTGGTAAAAAGATCAAAGTTAGCTTTATAAAATGTGGGGACATTGGGTTTGCATCACACAAGTCTACGTGATTATCAGTCAGTTATTTGCTTAAATTTCTTCCACTGTTCTGTGATTAAAATAACCACTTCTCCCAACATTTTGTGTGTTACCAATACAGAAGTCTTTAATGAGCCAGGGCACACTCCAATTTTACACAAAACTCCCGTAAAGGATCAGATGCATTCCAGGCTTTCTTGTTTGTGTTCTCCATGAGCAGAATCAAACCGTGTCAGTGACACCCATGGCAAAGAGAAACCACCCTGCCCTTGTAGTTCTCATTAATTCACTGGGTCTCTGCCTCGCTCACTCAATGGCAAAGGAAAAGTTGTGGATTAGGGGTTTTTTTCCCAATAATCTCTATATCCAGACATCAGGAAAATAACACTTTGATATTTTTGTGTGTCTGATGATCCCACCAGCGTTTGAACTTCATTTCCCCCCACCCTAACGAGTTTTACACAACAGCTTTGGTGAAGCTCATTGCTGCCCTCTTCCCAAGTTTTCCAATGTATTTTTTTTCTTCTTTGGTGAATCTTCTGGTATTTTTGTGTACCTGATGATCCCACCAGCTTTTAAACTTCATTTCCCTCAGCCCTAATGAGTTTTACCCAACAGCTTTGGTGAAGCTCTTTCCTGCTCTCTTCCNTTTTTGAACTTCATTTCCCCCAGCCCTAATGAGTTTTACACAACAGCTTTGGTGAAGCTCATTCCTGCCCTCTTCCCAAGTTTTCCAATGTTTATTTTATTCTTTGGTGAATTTTCTGGTCGCCTTCTCCAAGATGTTCTAATGAAGCAAAGTATTTGACACTCCTGCTTGGTGCAAGGCCCAGAGCAGGATGTGTTGGTTGGAAAGGGTGGAAGTCCAAAATTCCAACCTCCTGCCTGACGTGGAGCATCCACGGGGCTCTGAGGGCAGCTGGATCCTCCAGGATTGAGTTTCCACAACCTCCTCACTGCCCTGCCAGCGTGCACAGCGTTCATGGGGGCAAGGAAAGGTCAAACAATATTGACTCCACAGCTATCCCAGGGAAAATTAGTGGATATATTAAGATCTGACATGATTTAAGTGGAATAGATGATCCCAGCTGAATAAAGACTCTCTGTTTGTGCCTCCTCGGGAAGCACGGACGCTTTCCTGTCAGCTGTCAGCAGTTGCTTTGGATTAAATCAAGATTAAATCCATTCATTAACTGGTTTTCATTACCTGGTAGAAGCACTGAGTTGACTCTCAGGGCTTTTCTTAGTAAAACAGAGCTGCTAAGTAGGGCCTAAATCATCCCTGGAAGTGTCCAGGGCCAGGCTGGATGGGGCTGGGAACAGCCTGGGGTAGGGAAAGGTGTCCTGCCCATGGCAGGGCTGGAATCAGCTGATTTTTAAGGTCCCTCCCTACCCAAACCAGTCTGGAATTCCACAATTCTGTGGCAGTTTCTTACAGAGGGAGCAGTGGTTTATCCTTTGTGTTACAGAAGTGTCAGTAACTTTGTGCACACACAAAAGAGACTTTGCAGTTACAGGATCAAGGCAGAAACAGGGAAAAATGACCCTTTTTAAAATTTAGTTGGGGTTTATGGACAAATAACCCTGCATGTGTGTGCAGTAGGAATGCTGGATCCAGTGGATTGACCTTCCTTTCCCCTCACTGCTTGTCAGCACACTCCTTTTTCTTCCAGGATCTCCTGGAGCCTGTGCTGGTTGTGTGTGCCCAGGCAAACAGCACACCAAGGTTATTTAAAATCGCTCCTTTCTAAAAATATCCCAGAAAAAGTAGCCTTTTTTAGCCAATGCAAATAAAACAGCATCCTCACTCCAGAGCATATTCCCAGAAATGCCTTTTAACAGGAGTTTTTAAGGATCACAGGAAGCGTCTGGAGAGATTTTGGGTGTAGACAGGATGGTCCAGAGCAAATGTCAGTCTGGGATTCTCGCTTGGGAAGCTGTTACATCCTCCAGTGAGGGGTTTGCCTGGGCTGAGCATGAGCGAGACAGGTGGGAACATCCAAAGGGATCAGGCAGGATCCTGCTTTAATTAAAATAAATAAAAGTAAAGAGCAATTTCACCCTGCTCCCCAAGGATTTCAGACAGGGAAGGTTTGACTCCTGACCAGTCACCAGACCTGGACCTTTATTTTTAGATTGATCTTTCATCTTCCTCACCCTCCAAACTGTCACTGCTACACAGATTCAACCTGAGCACTTCTCCCAAAAATAACTATTTCAGGGCATGCCTGGCGAAGAAATGACTTATTTAAACTGTCAGCAGAACTGTAAATGTCACTTGCAGATGTTGCTTTAGATGTGACTCGGTTCTCGTGCAGGATGGGATGTTTATGTGTTGGATTCTAAGTACCAAAGTTCATCATAGCCTGGAATTTTGAGTCAGGAGTGTTTTCGTGATCCAAACTATTCCACTTGAGCTGTTTTTGTTTGAATTGGGGCTATTTACAGCTGCCATTAATAACCAGGGTTTTATTCCAGATAAACAGTTCAGCTGGCCCAGCAGTAAAGAGCAATCTGCAAGTGACAGGCTGGGGACACCAGAACTTTTTTTTTCATCTTATGAATTAGTGATTTTGCCGTAACAGAGTTCCCAGTGCCCTATTTTGGGATGTGGAGATAATGATTTTCTGGTGGGAGTTGGAGGAATCCGAGTGCAGTTTATCAGGAGCTCGCTGGCCTGGCTCCTTGGTGTAATATTTCTTACTTTCAGTGAGAAGGTCGAAATTTTAGCTGAATGAAACCAAACATTGTGCAACAAAGAGATCCAGCTGCAACAGTTTTGTTTCCTTTAAAATATCTTTGGGTTTGTTTTTGGTTTTGTTTTTTTTTTTTGTAAGTGTTATCTCAATTCTTGAGTAAAAGCAAGAAGTACTCTGAGAAAAAAAAACATGAAATGTGATTTTACCCGCTGTCCTTGTGAGCAGATACAAGTCCTGACCTATCCAAGATCTCGTATTCATCATTTCTGTTCCTTTGCAGTCCCAGTGGGTCTTTATTATCCTGCTTGGAGCAGGTGAAGACTTACTTGCTGACTGATGGAACGTGCAAGTGTGGCCTGGAATGTCCTCTTGTTCTTCCCAAGGTAAAGCACAGCCTCATTTTGGATCTAGGTGCAATAATATTTATGAGCTACCCATGCTGGCGACTCAAACTCTGTTCAGATCATCCCTAAAATAAGTGATGTCCACCCAAAGTTAGACCTTAAAATACAAAATTCAGCTCCCCTCTGCCCTAGCCCCTCTTGGAGAGGATCTGACTCAGTTATTGTAAATATATTCGTTTTTTATTTGTTGTTTCCAAACATCCTGTCAAGGAGTCTCTTGGGCAGCGTAGGAGCAGTCAGGAAGAGAGGAAAATTCCTCTATACTCCAAATAAAATTCCTAATTTATGTGAATTTGGTGACTTTGTTGCCTGTGGTCATTATTTTAAACGCTGGAATTTTCACTGCCAGGTCTTTAATTTTGATCCTGGAGCTGCTGTGAAGCAGAGAACTGCTGAAGATGTTAAAGCGGACGAAGATGTCACCAAACTATGCATTCACAAAAGGAAAATTATTGCTGTGGCTACACTTCATAAAAGCATGGAAGCACCACATCCTTCACTGGTTCTAACTAGTCCTGGTGGTGGAACAAGTGAGTAAAATGAGATCATGCAGAATCATGTAATAATCTGATTTTTATACACATAATTACTATGCAAAACCACCCCGAAAGTCTGACTATGAGTGCAAGAATAAGCAGATTGGAGGAATAAATAAAGGGAGTAATCAGAGATGGAGGTAGATAGAAAATGAGTCTAAAAGCAGGTCAGCCCAGACTAAGAGCGTGATTTTCTTGGAAAAGATATCAGATTGTTCTAGACAAAGAAAATACATTAGCTCTCATCTTTTGGAACTGTAGTAATATGTCTGATATTCTGTCACATGGGAAATTAGAGGAGCAGAATAAAGTGATTATGAAGGGATTAGGATGTGGCTAAGGACTTGGCTAAATGGGAAATTGTATTGTAAAGGAGAATAGACAGCAAGAGGAGATCTCCACTGTCATTTCTCAAGGATTATTTTTGGCCACCAACCTGGATTAGCATTTTAATTATCCCCATCAATAAAAAAAAAAAAAAAAAAGAGGAAGTTTGTTGGTGGCTGAAGTTGACAGGTATTTTCCAAACAAAAAATCAAAACATTGTAAAACCAGGGGGAATCCCTGAGACCTGGAGTGAAAGCGAAGTTAGCACTGAAACAGCTCCAAAGCCAGAAATTCATCCAAAATTAGGGACTTTGTAAGGAACAGGTTCTGAAGAGAATTACAAATCCCAGTAGGCAGGACAAAGGAGGGAAGGGGTTTATATTTCTGTGCTCTGCTGTTGCAGCTCATGGGAAAAGGCCTGAGAGCTCTCACTGCTGTGAGGACACCTGGCCAATTGCTCTTCCCACTTCAAAGTGGAAAAATGATAAGAAAACCGAGAAATAATAAATTATAGATAAGTGACAGTGCTAAGATCCCCATGCTGTTCATAGTACTGATGCGGCCCTGCGTTTTCACATTGAAATTTAGGATTTAAAACCTTTCTTGAAAATTTTTTTCAGTGTAATTTTGTTTTTAAACAACAGTCCAATTTTCCAAGTTTCTGTGAATTTCCCTGCTTAATTTTTTTTCAATGAATAGAACTTAAATTACATTCCTGTTTTCAAAAAATTAGCAAAATGAAGGAGGTAATTTGTATCTTTATGTGCTCTTACTTTCTCTGTCGGTCAGAATTTTGTGCATAAGCAAAGAAGAAAATTCCCCAATAAATCCCCTTGTAAGCAAAATTTTTGCTCATTTATATGTGCCCATTTGCTTATTTCCAGCACTCAAGGTGAGGCCTCTCATAATTATTTTATTTTGCAGCTCAGCCTTTAGTTTTGTCCCCTAAATGAGACTTTGGTTGCATTTTGGGACAGGGGAAATGTTTGTTTCTCTCACGCTGGAGCAAATAGGATGAAGGCAGGATTGTCAGTGCCATCTGACCAGGCTGAAGGAAGGATGAGTAGAGGAATTTCAAGGCACCTCTGAGTTCATTTGAAGACAGAATTTTTAGCTCTCAATTCCAGTTGAATTTTGCACATCCAGGGGCTGCATGCCAAGCACTCCGAGCTGAATTGCAAATTCCCAGAGCAGCAAAACTGGCAGAAAGTCCCCCAGACTTGGAGCTGCTTGTGCTTCTAGTCTGGAAGTAAAACATTGGAAAAAAATCTTCTTAAATAAAGATGGAAAGTGGTCTTGTGTTTGTTGGAAGGTGTAGCCTCGAAAGCGGGATTTACAGGGAATTCTTCCATCGTGTGCAAATATCCCCAAGGCTTTTATCCTGAAAACAAACAGAGAGCATTCAGGATCCCTCACCAGGGACAGCACTTGGGACAGGACCTTTTCTGTGGGAAATGAGTCTCGATCCTGATGGGCTTTGTTCCTCCTGTCCTCAATAGATGGTGCCAGAGGCTCCTTTTCCCTGCCACAGCCATCCCGCTCCTCCTGCCAGAGGGGGAATGCTGGAGATGCAGGAGGCTGGAGGGGGTGGCTGGAAAAGGCAAAAGGGAAGGAAAAAGGCTGTAAAATGGTCCGTATTTCTATGGGATATGGAATTACAACTGTGTAGCTGGGAACGGGCGCCGTTCCAGCAGCCGCTCGGTGATTGAGGGTTTCTTTCTGCTGAAGCAGGAGTTTAGCCAAAGGCTCCCTGAGCTTCTGGGAATATTTTCACCCTCTGCAGCTTTGCCCTGAAACGTGGGACGCGGAATTTCCAGCCGGTAACTGTTGTGTGTTTCCCACCCCAGGTGCGACGCCGGTAGTTCCCACCCGAGCAGCAACTCCAAGGTCGATGAGGAATAAATCGCATGAAGGAATTACAAATTCTGTGATGCCGGAATGTAAGACTCCTTTCAAGTTGATGATGGGGGCATCTAATGCCATGGGTAGGCTTTATGTGCAAGAAATGGCTGGAAGCCAGCAAGCAGAGCTCCATCCTGCCTATCCCAGGCAGAGATTGGGGAGCAATGAACTGGGGCAGAAGTCTCCGTACCGCGGCAGTCACGGGGGAATGCCCAGCCCGGCGTCCTCGGGATCGCAGATCTACGGGGACGGCTCCATCTCCCCCAGGACTGACCCGCTCGGAAGCCCCGACGTCTTCACGAGGAACAATCCCAGTTTCCACGGCGCGCCCAACTCCAGTCCTATCCACGTGACCAGGACGCCTCTGTCCCCGCCGTCAGTCATGCTCCACGGCTCTCCCATACAGTCGTCCTGTGCAATGGCTGGAAGGACTAACATACCTCTCTCCCCCACCCTGACCACCAAGAGCCCGGTCATGAAAAAACCCCTGTGCAACTTTTCGGCCGGTATGGAAATGCCACGAGCGATGTTCCACCATAAAGCCCCCCAAGGCCCGCCCCCGCCTCCTCCACCGCCTTCCTGCGCCCTTCAGAAAAAGCCATTAACATCCGAGAAGGATCCTCTTGGCATACTGGACCCCATCCCCAGCAAACCGGCGAACCAGAACCCCGTGATCATGAACCCCACCACCTTCCACTCGAGTGTCCACTCTCAGGTACCCGTGATGAATGTAAGCATGCCCCCCGCCGTGGTGCCCCTGCCCAGCAACCTGCCCCTGCCCACCGTCAAACCCGCCCACGTGAACCATGGCGCCCACGTCCAAAGGGTTCAGCACTCGGCTTCGACGTCCCTGTCCCCGTCGCCGGTGACGTCCCCCGTTCACATGATGGCGCCCGGCATGGCGAGGATCGAGGCTTCTCCCCAAAGATCGCGTTCTTCTTCCACCTCCTCCGATCACGGAAACTTCCTGCTGCCTCCGGTCGGGCCGCAGTCGTCCTGTAGCGGGATCAAGGTCCCTCCCAGGTCCCCGAGGTCAACCATAGGGTCGCCCAGGCCATCCATGCCATCCAGCCCTTCCACCAAGCACGATGGACTTAATCAGTACAAGGACATCCCCAACCCGTTAATTGCTGGAATGAGTAATGTGTTAAATCCTCCGAACAATGCAGTTTTTCCCGCTGCGTCGGCTGGAAGCGGTTCCTTGAAGAGTCAGCCCGGTTTGCTGGGAATGCCTTTAAATCAGATCTTGAACCAGCACAACGCTGCCTCTTTTCCAGCGAGCAGTTTACTCTCAGCAGCAGCCAAAGCACAGCTAGCAAATCAAAATAAACTTGCTGGTAACAACAATAACAGCAGTAGCAATTCTGGACCTGTTGCCAGCGGCGGCAGCACCGAAGGACACAGCACTTTAAATCCCATGTTCCCTCCTGCTGCCAACGTGCTCCTGCCCACCACGGAAGGGCAGAGCGGCCGGGCGGCGCTGAGAGACAAACTGATGTCTCAGCAAAAGGATCCTCTGAGGAAAAGGAAGCAGCCCACCACCACGGTGCTCAGCTTGCTGAGGCAGTCTCAGCTGGACAGCTCTGCGGTTCCCAAAGCCGGGTCGGATTTGATAAGAAAGCCAAGTCAAAGCTCCTTCCCCATCAGCTCCATGTCGCAGCTCCTGCAGTCCATGAGTTGTCAGAGCTCCCACGGGAGCAGCAATAGTTCCTCGGGCTGCGGGAGCTCCAGCAGCGCCCTGCCCTGCCCCGGCACCCAGCTGCACCTGGCCGAGCCCGCGCTGGCCCCGCTGGCCCCGGGGCTGCCCCTGCGCGGGGACGGGCTGCCCTGCCCCAACCCCAACCCCGGCTTCGGCGCCGGCCCGGCCCCCTCCAACCACCTGGCCGGGCTCCTCAACCAGATGCAGGCGGGCGGGAGCTGCGGGATGCTCCCCCAGGCTGGAATGGCCTTGGGGAACTCCTTACATCCCAACACACCTCAGGCCAGGCTGCAGGCGCCCTCCACGCCGGGGATCCCCAACAGCATCGGGAGCGGCTGCAATCAGAGCAGCCCTGAAGCAGGTAGGTGGCCTCCCGAGGGCATTCTCCTGGATTTCCATCCTTGGAAACCCATCCATCCACCCTTTCTATCCTTGGATGGCTGGTTTTAGGTGTTCCTCGTTGAACTTGGGTTTATCCCGGTGAAAAGTGCGCCTGGTTCGTGCTGAAAGCCACCTGCTCAAAAATAAAACAGAAAGGGAAAAAAACAAATGGTAAACTAAAACATATCTCCCTTTTTCTGGACAAAACCATCCTGGCCTGCTTCCTTCCTTCCTTCCTTC
>VYZR01117543.1:26802-41013 GCA_013400675.1 Oxylabes madagascariensis | reverse complement strand
CAGAAAGACAAGTCCCCAGCCTGTGACAGATTTTGATATAGGTTGAATAGGCAGCTTTTACTGTCTGCCTAACTTATCTAAGAGCATCCTTGACTGGGAAGAAAAACTTTCCTTGATCAGCCACGTATCTTGATCCCAAGGAATTAAATACTCCAAAGAAATATCATATACCTCCAGAAACTCCACATTGGAATAGAACATAGCAGCAACAAGTATGTAAGAGACATAAAAAAATCTACAAACTGAAAATAGCTTAGAGTAGTGGACCTCAGGATAACTCAACATAAAACATTGTCTATTCCATTGAATTGTGTACATTACGGGATTCTGCTCCAGAAGAACCAGATGTTTGGTATTAATACAGATACATTAAGCTCAAAATTGGTTACATAATGAACAGCAGTGCTGATTCAAATGTGTTTATAAACACAGAGGTTATGCTGAAAGATACACAGGCATTTAGAAATGCTATGTATATTTGTGTATGATTCTCTGCATGTAAATTGGCCTCAAGTGTTATGCTTTGATTAATCCCTATAAATCAGACTTTCAAAACTAAGGATAATATGCACTAACAGCAACCACAGGTATGATAGAGGAAAAAAAAAAAAGAAAAAGGTTTACCTATGGAAGATACTTGTTTCTTTAAAACCGGGGATTCAGCTCAGACATCCTTCCTTCTGCAATACCATGCCTTTCTAAGGACACAGGTGGCAGGAACAGATTTGCTTCAACAGTGTCAATACCAGCAGAAGATTAGGAAAATCATGATAAATATGGCTCTTCAGTATTCCAAATGTGTAGCACCTCACAGAGCCACTAGCAAACAAAACCACAGTTTTTGTCTTAAATGGGTAGGACTACGTACCGGTTGGAAACTAGCTAAACTCTTCTGGATTTTATCTAACCAAGTAGCCTGGAAATCTGTTCATATCAGACTATTAGTTCATGGAATATAAGCAATATTATTTAAAACTGCAGCACATTAAGCAACATAAATATTTATCCTACTCATCCTGTCCCAAGGGATCATCAGGCAAAACAAGAACACAGCTGATAACATTTTAAGACAACTCACCATGGAAAAATACATACCAGTTTCTTAAGGGGGCACACAAATTACACCTCTAAGTTACTGGTGTGCAAATAGACTTGATTTTCAGTGGTTTAAAATTCATGCCCTATGATGGCAATTGGTTGCTTTAGCATTGAGTTTTAAAATCAGGTATATGATCCCAGTGTATAACCATAGCTCCTTTTCATTTATTGATCATTATTGGCCCAGTTAATTTCTTTATGAAGTTGTAGTTTTGGAACAGCAAAAGTGAATGGTTCCATTTTCCCACGTTCTCCAATGCCAAGGATATTTTCATATATTTAAAATGAAGGAATAAAAAATAAATATGGAACTCTGGAAGCTGTCTTGGACTGAAAAGAACTCCTGAGGTCAGTGCTATATTAAAAACATGACTCTCATGAGTCAAAGAATTAAGGCAAAGTAAGTGACATATTTCAACCAGGTAATTGCACTTAGATCTGATCCTAAGGATGAGAAAAAAAAAAAAAAAATCAATAACCTTGAAGACAGCTGTTAAATGGTATAGAATTTGTACAGAATCATATAAGAAAGCTATAATGGAAATACCATGATTCCCTATTTCCTATTAAAAGAGTAAAGGGATATCTGAAAAGACCAAGCACCTTTTGTTACAATGTTTAAGCAGATTCTCACATTTCCAATCCCCTGTTGGAAATTAAAGTGCCAAAGTTCCTGGTAAATCTTAATAAGACCATGCAATTGGATTCATCTCCAGGTGAACAAATGGGAAGGAAATATTCATCTCACAGTGAACAAAGGGGAACAGAAAGGAAGAGAAACACTATGCTAGGAGTGCTATTCAGTTCTCAGAGCTTCCCAGAAGACTGATGTCATAGTTAGAGCCAAGAAAGATTTTCACAATATCCATCTAGGGGGTGCATCACTGTGTGTGACAGGACAAGTCCATTGCTCTGATTTTCCTTGTCATGTACTTGGAGGTTTCAAAATAATACTGTGGGTAAGAAAACAGTTCTGTATGTTTTCTACAGACAGAGAGATCAGAAGCACATGCGATCCAACATGTCCACAAATTATTAATGAATAGGGAAATCAGGACAACCACACATCAGATGAGCCTTCCAACACTCCTGCTTTGGAGACCATGGAAGAGTTGCCCAGAACTCACAGAGAATCAAGTCTGGAGAGTACCCACTGTGCTATTTTAATTGCTTTTACTGTAAGTTTCCTACTGTCCTAAGCTGGAGCTAAGCTAGCTGTAAAAGTGATGTTAAGCACTCTATTTGGAATAAGACTGAACCAATTTTTTCACAGGGTCAAGTTCCATGTTCTGTTGATCATACAAACCCAGATAAAATTTCACCCAGAGTTTTCAACATATTCAGTCACGACAAGTTTCAAGGCAGATTTGTTTTAAAAGAACCTGTTTTGTGTCTCTAGCTCCCTGGCATCATATGTATGTCCAGTACACCTTGTGCATTGAGATCTGTGCATGACTCAAAATTGTACATTGTCTAACAAGTATGGATGGAGGCAGAGGCTTCCTGTTTACCTTGATCCAGACAGCTACAACCTCACCTTATTTACATATGCACAGCTTATCTGAAATCAATGCAGCTCCCTCTGATTGCTCAGGCTAAGAATAGGGGCTAAGATTTTTACAATAATAAGCCTCCAAGTGCCTCACCTCAGCTGTGCAAACCCACTTTTACCAGATACACCAATCATTGATTCCTTTTTCAAGTGTTAGGCTGTGCCTACACAAATGACCCCATTCTGCTTCCTTGCTTCTACTTAGACTATGCTGCTAGTAACCCAAAACTCCCTCCCACCACCTCTTACTCATGTTTCTGGTACGAGGAATCCCAGATCCACTCTATAAAACTCGACCCATGTCAAAGATCTGCTCTGAGTGTTCTGACTTGGCTTTAAGCCAGTAAGATTATTTTGCAGGAAATAGACAAAACTGAAACATATTTTCTATTTACACTCATAAAGTCAGTCAGATGCAATATATTAAAGAATTTGCTGGTGCTAAATTTAATTTTCTAGTAAATGCATCACCTGAAAGGAAGCAATAGAATTTCTCAATTCTAGTGGTTTTATCTGTAGACCTGTTTCTTACAGATTTTATGACCAAAACAATGAGACAACTTCAACCCTGCTTGATGCTGTACTGCTCAAAATCAAGCTTATGCTCTTCTGTGGCTCAGAGTGAAACTGCACTCAATTTTAAATTCTCTCTGATAGGAGGTATTTGCTAGTATACTTGTCAGCATTGCTGTTTACAGCAAGAGTGAAAGTAAGGAGGTTTTTTTTCAATAATTAATTCATATTTACAGATGCCGAGTTTTAATTTTCATATAGATTGATAATTAGAAAAAGTGAAATAAAATACATGTAATAGAATATTTGACTTTTTAAGAAATAAATCATAGTCCTTAGGAAAGAGATGGAGCTACTGAGACAAAATGTAGTGCTTCTAAGTTATTTTAGACATGCTACTGAATAAAGAATTTTAAATTTTCTAGATTAATTTCTAACTTTTCTGTCTACCTGTATAGCTAAAAGTGATTTAAAATATTGAAAGACATATACTAGTGAAAAAAAAAAAAAAAAGAGAGAGAAAGAAGGCAGGAAAAAGAAAAGCCAAGAAAATACTATTAAGCAGTAAAACCTCACATACTCAAACCTTGGAAACTATAAACAAGTTAAGTATATTCACTGTTCTAAGAATAAGTACTTAGGGCCTACAAATATCAATAATGTCAACCAGCAGGACTAGCAGCCAATCTGTTATATTTTTGTGATGGTGTTAGTGGTCTCTGTCATGTTGATATCTTAGATTTTCATTTCCAGCTTAATAGCTGAACTTGATTTCATTAAATACTTGCATTATATGTTTTCTTTTTTATGACTTCTTAGCTCACAAAGAATAAAATGAAGTGCTTTAAGGCCCCTAGCGACCTGTTCTTAGTACATTGCTATTTCCAACTGGTTTGGTTGTGGGTTTGATTTGTTGGGTTCATTGTTGAGGGGTTTGCTGCTTTTTTTGTTGGAAACAATGATCTAAACATAAAATCTCTATTGTAAGCATGCAGATGACAGAGAGCTTAGTAAGTACATAAATAATTAAAGATATAAAGCAACTTGGCTACTGCTTCAGTATAACCTACCAGGTTAAACAACTGCAACTCAGCAAAATTTATTTTATACTGACAAATAAAAAATAACGCCTTTGAGATTAAAATATAACTCTTGTAATAAGAGAATAAAAACTCAAGCTTGGAAGGTCTTCACAGAGCACAACTAAAACAATATAGACTGCAAGCCCCCAAATAAACTCCTGTTGGACGGGGAAGAAGCCCAGCCACAGCAGCGCGGCTCCGTGCCAGAGCCAGACTAACCTTGGCACAGAACTGCTGGGAGAGACAATCTGGTCACCAGCAAGTGAGACTAATCCAACATTACACCACCACCGTAAAAGGGTTACAAATTTCTCCACTTCTGGCTGGGAGGCAGCTGCGGTGCTCCTCGTGGGGACTTGGATCAGCTGGAAGATTCCGGTGGAGACAAGGGCGGTTTTATTTTATTCCGCGGTAGATTTGGTCAGACGAGGGGACTTGAGTCACCATGAGAGCGCAAGAGCCAAGGCAGAGGGAGAAAAGGGAACGTCTGGCTGTGGCTGAGGCAAGAACAGCCCGTTCCCTTCAGCAGCAGCACAGGCGCTGAGCGGCTCCTAAGCCAATAAATAGCTACGCTGCTTCCAGAACCACATCAAGACAAACACGCCGCGCAGCAGTGCTTAGAGAGCCACTGCCATAGCATGTGTTTCTGATGTAAAACTGTGACCAAAAAAGAAGGGGAAAAAAAAAAAAGGTGAAGCAGTACAGCAATCACTGGTTGTATACAAGGATAAACTGCAAATACAAGAGAAGAACTGGCTATACCTTTACACAGTGGTAGAAGGCAACCCATCAGTTTTGGCTCCCTGAGCTCAAACCAGACAGGCAGTCCTCACATTAAAGTCTTAAGAGAGAATTTATTTTTCCGGGCTAGACTTGGGACCTCAAGGAAATCCCATGTGATTCCCAGCAAATCTATGCAAAAGTGATCATACACATTCTGCTCTAATTGATGACATTTTTCACATTTTATTATTCCTTTTAATTTCTGCAAGGTGAAAAGAAGAAATTAAAGGAAAAACCTTAATTCCCTTATAATTTTACATACTGGTCACCAAACACTGAAGAATCACTGTTGATAGATAGCTGCCTGTGTGCATTGGTTTCCCATGGGGAGTCACGGTGATCCCCCCAAGTATAATCAGATGGGATGCATACCACAGGTCTGACTGACAGGAAGGAAGGGAGGAAACAAATCATCCCCCCTTTCAGCATGCAAGATGGCACACCTGCTGAGATCATCCCAGCAAACTAATCACCTGGCACAGACCTCGGAATCTGCTAATGTTCTACTCTCTGCTGTCTTCAGTTGCTGTAAAAAAATGATTTTATTTATATAAAGTTGCCAGTCTCAGCATGCAGAGATGGGTGAAATTTCACAGGGTGAAATTTAACAGATGTGACATGCAAGGTTCCAATGAGACTAAATGGTTTATTGATCCTTTCCAGTCTTAAACATTATGAAAGCCAGACCCTGTGTGCACGGCAGACAGATCTGAATTATGATGAATCCCCAGGTGAAAACAACAATTGTGGCTAATGACAACTGGAGGGTGGAGGTGGGGTGAAAAAAAAAATCAATGCAATATAAAATAATTTCCACTTTAAGTAATTTCATTTGCCTGAGCATGCAGCCAGATGGATCCCAAAGAGTTTGAAAAGCTCTCTGCTGCCTGTACACTTAGAGGAGTACATGGAAATATGTGCACCATCAGGGAAAATTCATAAACCACTGAGTGCCCCTCGCTTCCTCTAATGACAGTCATCAAATTAAAAGCTGAGTCACAGCCAGAGGCACAGGGGACAGCAAAAGACCAAATAAATGCCAGTCTGGTTTGGTTCAACATGCATGAATTAAGAAAAAAAAATTAAACCAAAAAGGGACAATTTCCTTAAACATTTTCCTTGCTCCTGCTTTGCCATCACGCAGCCCGTGGACTGCTCTTGCTGCATTTGTACAGGATTGAGCATAACAATGTCCTGGCCATACAGAAATCCCTAAGGCCTGCTGTAATATATGTAATGAGTGGTAATGCAGTCTCCTGCTGTTTCCTGAGTCTCGAGCTGCTGCGCTGACCTTCTTTTCTCTTGATACTGCACATGTCAGCTGGCTCCATTTGCTTCTGGAATTAGCATTAAAATGGCAATCCTTGGAGATTAGGCTGCATCCACAGCAATGACAATGGAGATTTTCAAATATTTTCTAGGGGGTTTTAATTGCATATTTTAAAAATATGACACTTTTCCCATGAACACAGGAAGCAAAGCTAAAACTCACTGTTTTCTTTAAAGACAATAAAAGATTGCTTTTAAAAATTTGTGTCAGGAGATATATTTCTCTATCTCCATCTCTTGTTGCCAAGACAGTCTGTGGATGTATTTCTCAGAGCAATGCCATTAACGAGATTTTATTGCGAGTTTATCTTAATTAAAAGAATGGATACTTTTTTCTTTCTAAATTAACTGCCACAGATATGAAAATTCCTGCAATCTTTCATCAGATATTAAAATAAAAGACTAGATTAGTTTAAAAATCTGATCACTACTTCTAAGGCAGGTGGAAGGAAAATAATACTCGATAAACAATAATTTTCAGGTACTGATGTGATTAGCTAATAAAATTTTGCATGGGCATCGCATCGTGGAGAATTCCTGTCACGCTATATGTCAAAGTTGTTCTATATAAAATCTAATTCCTTCTATTGAACTAAACTGCATTTCCTACATTTTTATCGCCTGCCCTTTACCTGAAACTCAGTAGGAAATATTGTCACAATAGATGTATAAGACCATATAAAAGTTCAGGGAGAAATAAGATTAAGAAACAACACACAACAAAGCCTGTAAAATAAAATCTTTTTTGTTCCTAGATAAACCTTATCATTTAAAACTCTGAAATCAATCTTAATCTGTATGTTTATATTTCTTTCTTATGTGAATATATGTACTTGGATTTTTTTTGTGTATTTATGATGTATGGAAAAACAAAGCAAATACACTGAATTTGCACGACAAGATATTAACAATTTAAAGAAATACAGTGATGCAGTTAAGTACTGCACTTACTGACTTTTTTTTTATATAATCATCATTATGTTTGCAGCATGTCTACTATTTCCTAGTTGAGTAGCAGAAAATAGGAATATTTTTAGTTAAAAAGAAAGTATAATTTGGCAAACAGAAAGATAAAGCCCAGTCGCTGAAAGTTCTAATTGGACAAATTCAGTCCAGAAAATAGAGAACATTCTCCACAGTCAAGGAATGTAGTAGATTCTCCCTCATTTTAAATCTTTTAATTAAGACTGGATGTCTGTCTTAAAGATATGTCCTAGTCAACCACAAATTGCAGGTTGGATGTTGAAATTACTGAGTGACATTCTAAAGCCTGTGTTATTCAGGAGGTCCATTTCTGGTCTACATTTCCACTGAGATGAAAGGCACTCTAAAACTAAGTAGCACGTAATTTGATTTCTGTGAATTTTGAAGTCAATGCATGTTCTCAGGGGTCAGAAGGAGAGAAAGGATACGGGCACACAAACTGCAGTCTCTCCTAAATGAACTGGGTATTTTACTTTTCTTTAATGACAACACTATTCTGATTGTAGTAGTAATAGTAGTAGCACCTATACTTTAGGAAACATGTCAGTTCACGAGAAAAACTTATTTTCAGCATTTTAAAATAGGACTGTGTGTTACTTATCTGATTTGTCATTGTGTCATTCAGACGCCATCACAGCTAAGTACTCTACCATTCTGTGGAACAGCTTAGAACAATATTGCCACTTTAAAGACCATTGGATTACCACTTTAAATACTTACTTGTATGTTATGCACTTTCTTTTCCATTAACAGAAAACAGAATTAAACTGGATTTCTAATAAATGCATGCTGGATACAAAGATTATAATCTCCTTCTATATTGTGCCGAGAATATAATCTGTTTCTATACAGTGCTGAGTGTGTTACGGAGAGAACATTCCACACAACAGCTCAAAAGTATCTCAACAAACTGATGAGAATTTGAGGGCAAAAATAAAGATGTATTTAAAGACTGAAGAGGAACCATTGCGCAGAAGTATGCACACACCCCAACCTCTTCCTTCTCTAAGACAACGGGAAATAGAACTACCAGGAAAACACTCCGGGTGTCAAAAAGGAGAGGGTTTGCTTGGACTGCACGAGTCCAGTGCCCTTATTTACACCCACAGACACGCTGAGCTTTGAACTTTAGGCTGCAGCTCAGAGCTCCCATCCATTATTAAAGGTTGGCTGTGGCTCATGGAACCCCCAGAGGCCGTGGGGCCGGAGGGGATCCCGGCTGGGCTGACTCAGCTCTGTGTGCTGTGTTCACGCTGCCCTCGGCCCCACGGGGCACAACAGCCTGCCCTGCCCTCCCCTCCTGTCCCCTGGCTGTGGGCTGGCACCAGGCGGGCAGCTGCAGGCAGCTCATCCCTATTCAGCTGTCAGAAGGACGTGGAGCCAGGATAAACAACGCCAGCCTCGCAGGGAAAGGCAGGAGACCTTGTCCATGTAATCATCAGCACTGCAGAAACAAACAGCTCAGGATAACCTGCTCTCCCAGGTTAACTTCCCATGCTGCTCGCCAGCCCCTGGAGCTCATCTCTGAGCCACTGCAGCCCAAAAGCCCTCCTTTTCGTCCTATCCATCCAGCATTGGTTTGCTTATTTTTCCCTGCTGCTTTCCATCTCTGGCCTCTGATTATTACTATATCAACTTCTGAAATATCCACTGGGGCACTGAGAAAGGCAATCTGCTGTCCAGACAAAAGCATCGTGAAGAGGAAGAACAAGGTTTAGTGTTGACTGTGTGTGCACGTCCTCAGCCCTGGCCCAGCCTGCAGGGACACGCCAGCAGCAAAAGCCTGGCTGCGGTCGCTGTCCTATCAACAATTCCTGTGCCAACGCTGTCCCCAGCCCTGGCTGGCCCCACCAGCCTGTCCCCAGCACCAGCAGCCCCTCCCAAGCACAGGGACGATGGGACCCAGCCTGCCCGGAGCGTCTCGCTCCTGAGGGAAGGGCACAGGAACTCGCACACCATGTGCCATCCGCCTGTGGAAAGCTGCTCCACTGATGTGAGAGACGCACCGATGTTTAAGTAATTTAAACATCAATTTAATTGCTCTCCTTTGGGAAGTAACTGCCCTGGTGATGGGATGATCCAACAAGTTTCTCTCTCTTCCTCTATGAGCCTTTGGAAGGAAAAGCACTTTATTTTAAAATGCTTACTTGCCAGTGCTATGATATTGCCACCTCTGATCATTCTTATGTTACCAGCACCATTTCCCTGTTCCTACTCAACTTTTAACTAAGATGTCAAAACAGTAATTTTCACCAATAAATAAAAATGCAATGCATTTTAAAATGGCAGAATTACTCATTAACTTCACAGACTCCCTTATCTACCACTAAATGGCCATCCCTGAGCTGTCTAACTGAGATCGCCTTAGGGAGTTGCTCCACTATCAGCTGAAGTCACTAAGTCTTTGAAGTCCTCTTGTAACATCAAGTTAAAAAGAAAACATTGCCTCCAAGGAATTCTAATTACGGTATTTCATTTCCAGGAACATAGTTTTATACTGACCCAAACGGTTCAAGGTATACATATCTTTTTCTTGTCACTATGATAAATTAATAAAGCAAAATATATTTTAAATATTTCCCAGGCCAGAAGGTTTAAAGTATGTGGTTAAAAAAAAAAATCAAGGTCAGAAATCATCTCCAATAAAAGAAATTAAACTGTAATGAGGATTAAAAATGAGGTCATTCATCCGCTTTGCAGTTCTATTTACAGTGTGTCTAGGTAGACTATTTACTAAAGTGGGTGTACAAACAGATTAATGACAATGGAAAAGAATACAATAAAATCACTAATATGGAGAATGTCAGAAGGGTTTAGGGTTACAGTTTTTGTTGTTACAGCTAAATACAAAACAGTTAAACAGGTTGTATAATGTTTTATTTCTGTATTAAAGGCTACTTTACCCTTTTTTTTTATCTACAATTGGATAATGGAAATATGTCTCACTAAAATCTACCTTCTTTAATTTGGTAGTTTGGAAATAATTTCTAGGATTTTGCCTCTCTGAAGAACTCAAAGAAAAACATTTCATTACATCTTCAGCAATGACATTGCGTGGACAGGTTCTAGTGAAAAGAAGTAAAAGTTACCTGAGAAAACACTATTCTTCTTAGGAAAATTTTGCCCACTGACTTTAAAAGAAGAGATTCAGTGTCATGTACTTCACAATCAGTTCTATGAATATGGCAGAAACACAAAGAAGACTGAACTAACCCTATACACCAGTAATCTATATTGTGCACGTTACAAGACAGCACTCTAATTTTTCTACAGGGAGTACTTAGTGTTAAATTATAAAGCAATAGTTTTTTTACATAAAAATCCTACTGGGAAATTATATGAGCTGAGTATTACAGAGGTAGTATGTCTAACTGATTAATTGTACCAGCTTAAGAATTCCAAGTTGCCTGTATTTAACCGACTGGGAAACGCACATTTCACTGTATTTTTAATGCTGTATTAATCTCCAGTATTTCCATTTACCCAGGCAGTCAAATTAAACATTTTGGAACAGAGTAGTGATAGATATATCTTCAAATTGCATTAAAGGCATTCCCTGCTGTGAAAGCTTTAGTATTTATTAGGAATTCAGGTGCAATAGAAAGAACCGATTAATTAAAAGACAAAAGGTTTTTGGTTTGACTACTTTTTGGAAAGAAAAAAAAGAAAGCAACAGGAGCCAATGGGATGTGCTTAGTTATTGTTAGATTCCACTCATACGACAAGTTACTTATATGACAAGTTCTGCTGAGCAAACCCAGCTCCCCGAAAATTCTGCCTCAATCCCACTATTCTTCTGGTCTTAAAACCTGCATCACTCTGGGCATAAGAAGAAGTCATTTGCGTTTCACGAAATTTAGGAACGAAAGTTCTCTGTACTGCCCTGCTGCCTCAAATGGGCTTGGATACCAGCAGGTGTCCTTTTCAGAGAACACGACATGCAGAAGAACTGTGGGACAGCCCTGCAGAGCCCAGATCACAGAGAGAACAACGTTAGAAGTAGACAATGGAGGAAATGAGGAAAATGGCAAAAAGTTTAGCAATCTCTGTTTTTGAAGACATTTTCCTACATGAATGTTCATGAACTCAGGTGAAAATGGCCCACTAATCATAAATACTCCCCAAATTCTGACTTGAGCAGGTGGCAATGTTTACCAGCTATGATATTATTCATATTATTTAGATATCCTCATGTGTATTTAGGAACCTATTGACCAAGAAAATGTGTTTGAAGAGTAACATTTCACAAAAGAATAGCATAAAGTAAATCAACAAAACCAGGAAATTTCCATCAGCTTTGTAAAACCAATAGTCCTTTTCATCTCTCCCCTCCATACTGTTATCCCAACTAAAAAATTCAGTAAATATATCCATGTTTCATCCAACTTTGTCATAAATTCAAAAACTCTGGTTGTCTCCTGAAACACCTTAAACACTTTAATCAATCATTCTGGCAGGGTTCTAGCTGGAAATTGAGCTTTGCCATCATACTTTTGAAAATATTTCTGTTAAATATGGAGCTTAAAAGAGAGCAGAAAAAGATAACTTAAAAGTCTGGATGTGTCTTTAGAGGAAAAGAAGTGACGGTGCTCTAAAGAATGGGTAAGACTAAAAGGGAGACATGATAAACCCTTGTGTATGCAAAAATTCCATTCCTGCAACTTGGTAATACATCAGGGACGTTCAGTTTGTTAAACACGGCTGGGAAGTTTTACTTGGACGCAGTTATCTGTTGTGAGATTTGGGAGCAGACCTGATGGGAAGGGTAGAAGACAAGTTATCTTACACCTCCTGCATCTTATTACAAAGCATGCCTCATCCAACTAGAGTGCTAAATGTGAAGAGCAAAAGTATTGTACAGCCAAACTTATCTTGGATGACATCGTCAGGTGTCAAAACCTCTGTTTATGATTTGCTTAATTTTAATTCTTCAAGTTCAAACTTTCTATCAGAATGACCCCTTGAGGCTAGTTCTTTTTGGAGGTATGGATTAGAAGAATGATCCAAAAATGCTGCCATAGAATGAATTAAACCTTGGAATTGTGTGAAGCAAAAAATGTAGCTACTGTGGTATTTTCTTTAAGCGGTTTTCATAGCTTTACTTTGAATCACAAACTTAAAAAAAAAATAAAAAAAAAATTATATAAAGCCAGATTTTTTCATAAACAAGTCACTGATAGAGTCAGTCTCACCTTCCATGAACTGCATCCCATAATGCTTTGCAATGACTCCAAGTAAACTCAGTTTTGCCTGTCATGACAGTATCTGGAGACAGGAGACTGATTTTTTTTTTTTTTTAAGTCATTTTTTAATTTATTCTGGATGAACCTGAAGATATGTCACCAAGTCAACAGATGCTAAATGCCAATTTCAGATGTTTCACAATAGTTTGAAAAATCCCTATATTGAAAGATTTAACAAGTTTTATGCAGAGAGATATGTAATGCAACAGACCTGACAGGGATGAGAATTCCAAAGACTTTCTTCATAGATATTAGAAGTCATTATGGCAGAGAATAAATATTTTCATTTCAGATTTGCATGTGCACATATGGGTGTGAGAGTGATTAAAAACTCCTAAAATATCAGTACTATGATGATAGAAAAACACAGGTCTAGACAAATATGCCTAAATGAACAATATTGATGTCAATGGTTAGAGTCAAAGTTGCCTGAAGAAGTGAATTTTTTCCAAGTATAAGACTTTTCCTATGAGGCCCCTTTACATCCAAAACGTGTTTTCACTGGGCATTTTCCTACTTATTGCTAATATATGATAACAAGGAATTAATAAGAATAACCAAGTCATACATGACATTGCTACATAATCCTTTCAGTAAGGGGCTACGAGAAACACACTCTGTGATTGTGCCTAATGCAAAACTCCAAGACACTTCAATGGTAAAGGCACTCCAAAAACATACACAAGGCAGAACTTTCCAAAATGAAGACTTAAAATATTGCCACTGCTTCAGGGGATATTCCCACCCTACAGGATGCTGTCTGTAAGAACAAGTTCCTACACAGCTCCTACCTATTATAGCTGCAGGACATAATGAGATTTCAAAGACTTGGTGGTGTGTGAGTGATGCTTTCAAACAGAAGCAGCGTTCCTAAAGCAGCAAGGTTTTATATGGCCAGATTGCCAATCTGTCTGCTTACCAGTCTCCTTCTAACAACTTTGTGGAATATCATCACTTTCAAACCAAATTTAACATCAAGCCATGGTGTCCAAGGTAATTATACTCCTATAAGTGAAAATGAGCAGCAAGAGCAAGAAAATTCTAAATCATTTGCAAGAAGAGAGCAATTAGAGCTTTCAGGCAGTGGCTGGCTCAGAAATCAGCATGTACACATATTCATCACAACAGCCCCATGGCTCACCTGGGCATCACAACACACAGCATTTAAGTGGGGTCACAAGTCCACCTATGCACATGGTGAGGAAGAATCAGTAAACAACCATCAGAATTTGGTTTTCCTCTTTGAACAGTATTTTTGTGTACGACTATCTGTAGATTTGGGGTTTTAACAGCGGAAGTCTGTTAAAAAAACAGGACAGAGCACCCCAGTGTGTCACTCTAATGTTGGAAAGTTGTCCATTATGCTTCTCCAACCAGGTGAGGCAGAAAACGTCTCTGACTCGCCTCTCTTCCTAACCTTTTTCTCTGTTGCTAGAAGAAGCTCAGCTCCATTCAGAGTAACAGTCTACAGCAAATGCAAGGTAAAATTAAATAAACATAAGCTATACTTGGCATTTCAAAAAAATCTAACCAATAGAATAGTAAGAACGTTTTGGGTTTAATGGATTAACTACTTTGTGTTATTGTGCTGTACCAAGTTTCAGCGAGCACATGAAATGAGAGAAGG
>VYZR01117542.1:0-11009 GCA_013400675.1 Oxylabes madagascariensis | reverse complement strand
GCAAATTACCCTCAATAGGCTAATTACTACAATCAGATAATAAATAGACATATATTTTTAGCCAAATTATTACTCTTCAATATGTGAATGTATACTTAGAGCTACATAAAGGAGTGGATCCTGTTAACGGAAGAAAATACACGACGAAATATATTTGTACGAAAATCTTATTACTTTGAATCCCTGTTAGGCTAGTTGAAATATATATATGCAGGTGGAAAATGGATATTCGGGGAAATTATTTGGTAATGTCTCTTGAAAAGAAATAAAAATCGACTGTTTGTATGTTTTGCAATCTTTTCTTGATTAGTAGAACATAATGGCTTATTGCATGCCCAACAACTTCTCAAAGCCATTATTTAAAAGGAAAAAAAGCCCAAGGAACCCCTTCACACGTGTTACTGTGCCAAGGGTTCGATCCGTGTGTAGATTCTTTCTGTTTGTCACAAAGCTGCCCAGGACAGAAGCTCAGGAAGGGGAGAGGCTGCCCTTGCTGTGCCAGGAGTGGAGCTGGCTGCTCACAGCAGCGAGGTGATGTCCTGAGCCAAGGAGGAGCTTCAGAAGATGCAGGGCCCTCTGGAGTCACAAAACATGGCACTGTTCTTGGAGATGAGCTTTTCCTTGCCCTTCTTCCTCGTGTTGTCGGTCATGTTAAATGTGAAATGTTCATTACCCTGTAAATAGAGTGATTCACATTCTCCTAAATCATTCACACACCTCTGATATAGCTAAAGGTGTATGTGGGCTTAGTTCATTATTTTGGCTACTTTTCTATGTTTATATTTGGTAATTTATGTGCCTTGTAACATCCTAGAAAAATCATTTTATAGGATTGTTTCACTGACTGTATAAATTTAAAAATGAAATAAATTTTTTTAAATACTCCTACATTTTGAAACTCTTATTATTTGTAATCGCTTCTCTCCACTTTGCTGCTACAGGCTGGATGCCTACAATAGACAACACTGCTTGCTGCCCTAATACTGAGCTGCACAAAGAAAGGGGCAAACAGATAACACAGAAATACCCAAATTTTGTTGAAAACTAATTTTTCTTTGCAGGGAAAAAAATTCAAAAGCATCCTTGAAATATATTTTTTTTAGTACTGACTAGTATTTTTCTCCATTTTCTGATGTTAAATTTTTTAAAAATGGTCTTATGATCTGCTCCTGTGGTCTGTAAACTTAACAGCAAAATGTCTGTGGGCTAGAAAGGATCAAGAGCATCTTTCATGTTCCATGCCTTATTAAAATCAGCACGTTGTATCTCACCTCTGTGGAAAAGGCCTAGCTCACCATCTAAAAATACCTGCTGAATACACACGGTTCACAATTGCTTGGTGCAGCAGACAAAGTAGCAGGACATAATTCCAAAGCTGCAGCCTTTTATTCTTATTTTGAAACACTTTCTAGGAAGATTAAACACGTATTCAAGCAACAAATCTTTTGAAAAGCCATAGGAAGTTTCAGTTGTCATAGAAGTTGTCATATGTCCTTCATAAGGGAGCAGAAAACAGAACACAAGCAACATCATTTTATAAAAAATGTAGCATAGCTGAAAAAAAAAACCATGATCTTGATATAACCACTGAGAGATCTGTTTTCAAATGAAAAGGGAAGGAAAAAAAGTCACTCATGAAAATGTGAGATGCTTATTTAGAAATAATGGCTGTTTTTTTAAACATAATTAGTTGGATTTCACAGAATCATTGAGGTTGAAAAGATTTCCAAGATCTTTATTCCCATCATCCAAAACTAAGTTAGTGATGTTATTATTATGTTGGTTTTTATAATATTTGAAGGTGTTTACATATTAATAAATCAGAGAAGATAATAATAAAAAAGGTATTCATATGTTTATTTTAATAGTAAACTTCAACAGTCCCAGTAAATCCAAATCAAGATTTTAAACTAAACATGAACCCCTTTATGTGCTTGGACTGTACCTATCAAAATAGTCTCTTTTTGTTTCAGGGCACCCAAATGTCTTTTAAAAAACCACATTAAAACACTTCCTGACTTAAAACTTCAACTTTCCCAGTTACAGAACCGGAGATTATAGGGTTTTATTTATTTTCACCTGATGTAGAAGGAGGGCATAGAGGTGACCTCAGCCCTGATAAGTAACCCTGTGTTAATTACCCAACACAGCCTGGCTGCTGATGAGTTACAGATATACCCAATAAAGATAAATGTGAGAAAGGGGAGTGGGTTTAGCTGGTGAGAGGAGAATCATGAAGAAGGAGGAACCCTGAGGAAGAGACAACGAGAGGACCATGAAGAAGCAGGATCCTGAGGTAAGAGAATCCCTGCTGTGAGGTCAGTCTGGGTGTGCAGTTCAAGCCTGTTGTTGGAACCTGCAGTCAGAGTCCAGCTGTGCAGTCAGGGGCTGCACACCAATCCCTGCAGTCAGAGTCCAGCTGTGCAGTCAGGGGCTGCACACCAACCCCTGCAGTCAGAGTCCAGCTGTGCAGTCAGGGGCTGCACACCAACCCCTGCAGTCAGAGTTCAGCAGGAAATAACCAGCAGTTGGGGGCTGCAGGGAAACCTCCAGCAGGAGCTTGCTGCAGCCAGGGTCAGTGAAAGGTTGGAGTCAGGATGGCTGAGCTATAAAGAGGAATAAGCCAGGGCCCTTTTCATGCTGTGATAAACAAGAAGTCTGTGTCTCTGCTCATTTCTATCCTCTAACAAGAGGGCTGCTGCAACAACCTGATGTAAAAGACATTTGTTAGGAACCTATGGCTCAATTTATAAAGCTATAGCTGAGCAGCAGAATCTCGCTCAAAGGCATACAGCCCTCGTTGCAGTGGTGGGGGCAAAACAGATTTAGGTCATTTTCCATGATGTAGTGATTTTAGCTAACTATTCTGCTGTGTAAATTGGCTGAATGGGAATGTTGAGGAGGCTGAACTCCTAAAAAGTTTTAGTGATAGGAGCTGCAACAAAGCCTTTTCTCAAAGTCCTCGTAGACCAAACCCCATGGGAACTGCCTGTGAATAAACTGTGCTTAATCTCAAAATGGATAAATTATGTTAAATTATTTACAAAAAAATATTATTGTATGATGTCAAATATGACTCATCATGCTGGAAGCCATTCAAAATCAGTTCGGAAACGTAACTGTGATATCTTATTGCTCATTATAGGGAGTGCATTCTGTCACCTTGCTATTCATAATTACCTGGAGATTTTTTTTNAGGGCACCCAAATGTCTTTTAAAAAACCACATTAAAACACTTCCTGACTTAAAACTTCAACTTTCCCAGTTACAGAACCGGAGATTATAGGGTTTTATTTATTTTCACCTGATGTAGAAGGAGGGCATAGAGGTGACCTCAGCCCTGATAAGTAACCCTGTGTTAATTACCCAACACAGCCTGGCTGCTGATGAGTTACAGATATACCCAATAAAGATAAATGTGAGAAAGGGGAGTGGGTTTAGCTGGTGAGAGGAGAATCATGAAGAAGGAGGAACCCTGAGGAAGAGACAANTAGGAGCTGCAACAAAGCCTTTTCTCAAAGTCCTCGTAGACCAAACCCCATGGGAACTGCCTGTGAATAAACTGTGCTTAATCTCAAAATGGATAAATTATGTTAAATTATTTACAAAAAAATATTATTGTATGATGTCAAATATGACTCATCATGCTGGAAGCCATTCAAAATCAGTTCGGAAACGTAACTGTGATATCTTATTGCTCATTATAGGGAGTGCATTCTGTCACCTTGCTATTCATAATTACCTGGAGATTTTTTTTTACAAGCAGGATTATTTACATCACTGATTGAGGATAAGGTTTTTTCACATCTTTATTATAAGGATAATTGCTCCTTCCTTTGCAGTACCACCTTTTTAGAGAAGATATGGAAAATCTGTGGTAGCTAGTTGAAGGGCTGTTGGTGGGGATGAGTGAAGTGAGGAGACAATATATGTGTGGGAAGGTACAGCAGGTTTCTTGTAACTGAGGACTCAATCCTGAATTCATTACACATCTTCACTTTAGATCTGGATGAGCTCTTTGCCACATCCCAGAGTTACAGAAGCATCTCCTAGGAATGCTGACAAGGCCTTGGCTCTTTTTGGGCTCACGCATTGTACTGCCTCACTGGCAGCAGCCTGGCAGTGCCTGACAAGGGAAGGGGGCACAGAGCTGCTGCTCTGCTCTGTCTCCTTTCTTAGCCCGTGGTGTGATGGCTGAGGTAAGGTGGAACAGCCAGGTGGGGTCACACAAATGTTGATGGGGCTGGACAGGCTTTCCCAGACTGGAAAAACTGCTGGCACTGCTTGAGCCTGATGAGCTGTGTCTCTAGTATTTCGTCTTGTCACTGTGCCAAATGCTGAAGTCATCTGTGTTCCTCAGGGCCCACCGTGATGCTGCCCATCCTTGTGGAGACACGGCTTCTGTGCTTTCCCAAATTTCAGGACACCTGCTACAGACACTGTCTCTCTAGCATAACCTGCTACAAACACTGTCTCTCTAGCATAATCTGTGGATTTTAACCATATGGAGTGGCAAAATGGTTCCACTTTGTCACTGCAACAAAGATGATGCTATCACAGTCATGGGGAGTCAGCTTTTCAGTCCAGTTTATCAGCACTGGGCTTTGGCCTGCCAGTTTTTGAAGTGCAAGATTATGCTTTCAGAAGATGAAAGAAAAAAAAAAAAGAGTTGTAGTGATGTAAACAAACTATCGACTGTCTAGATGATCTACGTGAAAGGGTGCATTTTAACAGCCTCTGAGGTGCAGTAAACATCTAGGATTGGGGGAAAAAAGGACAAAATTCCTGCTGTGGTTCATGTTAACTTAGTGCTGCCCTAAGCAGTAAAACAGGAGAGAGCAGCTCTAATCTGCATGGCTCTCAGCCTTACTGTTCAGTGAGTGGTACAAGTCAGGTGGCCAGCACTTGTACACTACTGATCTGCACTTGTACACTAGCTGCTTTCATTCCCCACTGAAACAAAAACTTAAACCAGTAAGTGGTTTTGTTTACCCAAGCAGTTCCCAATCAGTTGAGCCTGGCCATTTGGACAATTGGATGTGAGTGGTATAGGGATGTCTTTTACAACACTTTGCAGGTGATTTGTAATGTAGAACTGCACACTCCCACAGCCTCCGCTGTGGCTCCTTAGCCATAGAATAAATCTGACATTCAAAACTAGGTCTCTTAAGAAGCACAGACACTCTGGCTTTTACATAAAGGATGGAGAGAGAAGAGTATGATTGGTTTCTCTAGGTTCTTTAATGGCTTTAAATGAAAGTGTTCATGGCACTAATGCAAGCAGAGGCTTGGATGACAAGAGACATGGTTATTTGCTCCCCTTGCACTTTTGGGGAAGCGGTGTGACAGAGAGAATGAAGAGAAAAATGTTCCAAGTTTTAAATACCCCAGGTGACTAACTAAGTGTAAGTGCTGCTAAAGTGTCTTGTAGGATACCTACTGTGATGTTAGACTGAAATTCTCGCTTCAAATTAATGCCCGAGATACTTTTTTATAACTCAATGCATTTTCACTAGACTTTAAAAAAATTCTTATGACCAGTTAATACACTGAAGATAGCAACTGCCAGGAATCAAAGGAACCTGAAGGCAGTCTTCAGCCAAGGACACAGCTTTGTTCAGCCCGAACACCATTATGTTAATACTGAAAGTTCTCCCTTCTTAACTCAACTCTGAAGGCTAAGCCAGGAAACTGTGTCGAGACTGCACTCCCAGGACAGCATTGGGCAGGACTGAGACGTGAAAGACAAAATACATAGTTCAAGGGGTGGGAAAAAAAAGCCTCTATAGTTTCGACTAGGTCAGAAATGAGGCAATTGCGGTACTGAACCCATGCATAACGTGCAGGACGCTCTCTGGGGAAAAGAAAATGTTTTTGTACTCCAAGTAGTACACCTAAAAAACACAGGAACTTCTGGAAACGAACTGGCAAAGAGAGATGACACAGTAATTGTTTTCCTGTTTGTTTTCAATGCTGCTGAGAAGGGCAGCATTGCCCTCTCGTGGTAATAAATGAAAACAACTAATAACAAGATTTTTAATTTCATGTTTAACTTTTAGTATTCATTATAAATACTTACAGACCCAAAAGAAATCTACATGAGAAAATGAGAACAATTATTACACACATAATAAAACAGCATTCTTGATCTAAGTACACAGGATTTATAAAGGTTTCTATTTTTCTTTTAACTAGTCACAAAATTATTCCATTTGTAAGGACTCTACTTTTCTTTTTTTGAAAAAGGCACTAAATTCCTAAGCAGTCCAAGAGTCATTAGGAAACGGAAAAGAAATGCTGTCATCTGTGTATTCAAATACATACATATATGAAAAACTTTCTACATGAGGACTTGGAGAAAAGTTTTAATTGTAGAGCTTGAAATAAGCATCAAAACCAACACGTGGGCACCTGAGCTTGCTCAGGCCAGTCACACACAGACAGACAGACATCCACTGGCCAGACAGAATGCACATATTGACTGACTACACTGAGGAGGCCACTTCCAGCCGACAGGAAGTCTTGACAGGGAAGCAATGAAACATGCATGGAAAACAAACAAACGAAATTGGCAAAACCCTAGTGTTCAGAATTAGCTCTTCAGTTTCTTTGTGAATGCTTCCACATCCATTGCCCCATGCCGGCGAAGTACTGCTGAGTTTTCAGGTGTAAACAGCAAAGCCACATGATGAGTAAGTGCCACTTGGCTGCAGAAACCGACAAGTTATTGGCAGTAAACATCGATCATCCTCTCTTCAGGAGTCGTGTGTTATCCAACCTGCCACTGAAGAAACAAACAAAACACACCACAGGTTTGTATGAAGGTAAGAAAAAGAAAGGCAAAAATCCCAAACCAAACAAACACTGTAAGGTTGTCCAACTACAAGAAATTCTCCATTCACCTTTAAATTCTCAATTCACCTTTTATCACCTTTTTCCACATGCAGTGTATCAGTGGCAATTTATACAACTCCTGCCTCTTGAGCCATGAACGGTAATGAGGGCAGAAGATGAAGATTTATGAAGCCTGAGTTTCAATGATCAGATACATCTATTGTTTGGGAGAGACTGTAATTCTTCATTAACTCCCTGCCTGGCCTTCTGAGGTAAATTCACATTAGAACAGCGTATTTATGCCAGCACTGTATGTTTCTTCTGTAGTGAGAGGCACATACATAAACCCAAACCCATCACCCCACTTAGTTCAAATGTCTTCTGGAAGTTATGAAGGAAGAGAGACAATCTCAACTGGCACTGAAAAGGGGCACTGAGTGCAGGATAACACAGTGATAAGGTCCTCAGTGCTGAGAGACCTGTAAAACTGATGCACCATAGATAGATGGAGAAACTGGGAAGAGAGGGGAGGGAAAAAAGCTCTCTGCCATCCCTGCTATCTTTGTGTCCGAGTGATGAGGTCTCACTAAGAACACTGCATGATAATGACATGTGCTTCCATTTCTATTCCAATTCCCTTCCTCTCAGTTTTTCCTCAAGTTATATAATCTTCTACATGACAAAACAGGATTTTCACAGTGAACATATGGACAATTGAATCATGTTGTTTCTTTTAAACTTACTCTCAGTCCTCCTTCTCCTCCAGGACGTGAGGCTGCCATTCTTCTTTCTATTTCTTCCTGTTTCTTTTTCTTCTGCTCTACAGAGTGAGCATTCTTAATACCTCGAGAGGAAGCCTGGGAGAAAACACATCTGAGTAAGACCAAGTGAGCTTAGAGAGAAACCAAACTGCAAGTGTTGGCAACACTATTTTATGAACTGCGGTTTGCATGAAAAGACTGAAGCACTTAGCAATGCTACTGTTACATCAAGGCAGCCCTTTCGGGATATTTCCTCATTCTGTGAACTCCCACAGGTAAGTGAGGGTGTCTTTGTTCCACTTTGTTATTACATCCAGGTGAAGATATTAATCCTCAGATGCAGAACCAGAACTTCCCAAAACCCCCAAGAATTTTTACTCTGTGTTTTTTTCAGTGTCAGGGCCAGGGTAGAGGAAGAGCTGTGTTAGTAGTGCTAGCCCTTGGCTGTGAAGAAGTTCAGCTTTTAAACTGTGATCTGTGAGAAATACCCTGCATGACAGTCTACCCTTCAAAATGTCACAGGGTGTGTGGGCAGCAGGAGTACCAATGAAAAATCTGTTGTGAACTGCTTCACATCCTCGTGGGAACTGTTTAATGACGATCTAGACTTGATGGCAGGAGTATCAGAATTACAGACAGCTAACACCATGAAAAAGGAATAGAAAAAAAAAGAGAAAATGTTTTTAAAACTGGTTCTTATCTAAGTTTAGGGTTATAATAACATAGCAGCAGTTATACAAAAGATGCTAGAACCTACCAAGGCAAAACAGCAATGTTCTCACCTGAATTTCCATCCTGACAAAAAGCTCAACTCTCAGTGAGGTACTAAGACAAATCTTAGCACCAAATCCCAACCCACTTAGCCCATATGTTCTCTGCCTCTCAGGAAACTGGCCTTCCAAGTGAGTCAGGTACCTAACGTGTCTGCAGCACCCCAAAAGGAAGAACAGCTCACGTGATGTCAGGAGGGATAATGAGCAGCTGAGAAGCATGTACAGGAAAACACTGAGCAGAGAAGGAAGGACATCTGATCTACTCCCTTGTCCCCTCACTAAGGCAAAACTAAATGTGGCTGCTCGCAAGACATCTCCATTGCCCAACATTCAGAGGCTAAAATGACCTCTAGGATAGTCCTGAAAAATCCTGGTAGATGCTTTATGTCTTTGTCTTCCAAGAAAACAAAAAGTAACAGAGTGTGATAGCTCTATTTTTCTTTGTCAGCATCACGGGTCCCACAAAGCTTCAAAGAGATGCACAGCCCTAGCTGCTTCATTTCTCCTTCCTTTCAGGAAAGCTTTTTAGCCAGCTAAGAGCTGGCTATTTCCTACAGTTATGCTTAAAAATCTCTTTGTGACTGAAACCCATTTGTGATTGAAAATAACACGTGGATTGCTTTTAGTACATAGAATGACCCAAAATCAAGAGTTTTAAGGGGTCTAAGGCATCACTCAGCTTCACTAAGCTCATCACTCCAATTATTGACCACTCCCTTCAAACCAGGTCAAAGAGGCCCCCATGCATAATGGTCAATCCCTAATTCAATATGTAGTGTCACTAACATTGACACAAATAACGATCCTTTCTCTTCACAGTTCAGCTGTGCTAAGACACACCATTCAAAATCTACAATAAGTAAAGAGTGTATGCTATAAGCCTTTTTTAGAAGTATGTAAGGAAAAAAAAAAAACAGGCTGGCTGTTCTGCTAGGACATTTGTATCCTACCTCTTCTAACTTTAAAGATATCGAAGCAGTTAAAGCTTGGCAACCTTAAAAAGACAAAAGACTAAGTTAATTCTATGTCTTTGCTGGAATCTGAGTGGATAAACATGTTCAAACTGTTGCCTTGTTGACAAACAGAACCTGCAAGTGCATACAACCTGCATTTTTAAGAAAAGTACAAGTACCACTTGAAATTGACCCTGCAACAATTGTTTGACCACTCTGGTTTGAATACTTCTCTATCTCTTGTTTTCAAGTCTTAGAACAAGGAAAAAATAATGTTGAACTTGCTGTTCCAGTTCTTAAGAGTGTTTTACAAACTACTGTAAAATATCTCCCATCCCAACAAGCTCAGTTACTTTGCAATGGTCTTGGAGCACCTACCTAGCTGTGAAATTCTTAATCTATATAAAAAAGGTATAAATGTACAACAGTAAAAATACTGGGAAAGTACTTAATGACAATTCCCACAATCCGAACATGATGTCCAGTGCTACCTGAGAAGCCAAGCCATTCTCCCCATAAACCAGTTATCTAAAAATAATTTCAACAGAAGACATTTTATCAGACATTACCTCCATCTGCCTCTTTTCAGCGGCTTCTGCAAGTTGTCTTCTTTTTACTTCCTAGATATAAAGACAGTGAAATTCTACTTCAGTATAGCCTTTGCATGCTCATTAAAGTCTTAATTTTTAAGTACGACCCAAATACGTGATAACTCCCACAAAATGTCAACTTCATGTCAATTAGCATCATCTTCCCCTGCACTGCCAGCCTGCAAGAACGAAGTGTTTTTAGTGACTAATATGCCAGGAGAGCAGCTGCTGACATATACACGGTCAAACCCCAGCAGAAATCGCTGTTCAGCCGTTCTGCACCTTCACTCAAAAAGAACCCAGACTGAGGTGAAATGGCTCGCAGTGTACAGTCTGGAGAGGGGAATGCTTGCTTTTCCAGGCAGAGCGGGCTCCTTTCCTCATGGATCTCTTTCCACGAGCTCCTCAGGCGAGGAGCGGTACAGAGCACAGCGATGGGCTCTCACTCACCCAGGAAAAATGTCATGCAGCGCAGGGCAGCCAGCAGCGAGCATCACAACGCACTGGAGGAAAAAGCCCAGCTCTTCCTATTTCTTGTAAAAACGGGGGTCATATTGGCACAGTTATGCACTGACACGTCTCAGGCGAACCCCCGGTGTCCCTACACGGTTCCCCCGGGCGATCCGTGGGGCACAGCAGCAGCTCTAGCAGCAGCAGGAGGTTCTGGGGAGCCAGGCCCCAGGCTGCGGGCTGCCCCGGCTGCCCAATACCTCCCCAGCCCGGGCCCAATCCTCCCAAGGCCGGGCCGCCTTGGCCCGGCACAGCCGCTGCCCCCGGCACGGCCACAGCCCCGCGGCTCCGCGCTGAGGGAGGGAGGACGGAGGTCACCGCCCCCGCGCTCCCCTCAGCGCGGCGGCGCCGGGCGCCGCTGATAAACACCGGGGAGAGGGAAGGGAAGGAAAGCGGGGGAATGGAGGGGGCCCGGCCGCGCTGCCGCACTCACCGGGTCGGGCGTCTCCACCACGTCCTTGACGGCGCCCCCCATGCAGGGCAGGCACTGCCCCATGGCCGCCCGCAGCCCCGGCAGCGCAGGCGGCGGTACCGGCACCGCCCCCGGGCCCGGCAGTGCCCGCCCCGGCCTGCGCCCCGCGGGGCCGG
>VYZR01117541.1:8393-20842 GCA_013400675.1 Oxylabes madagascariensis | reverse complement strand
TTTTTTTTTTTTTTTTTTCCCCAATCTAAAACAAAAGTATTTCTTGGAAATAGAAGGAAGAACATTTCCTTCAAGTTTAGAGTATGCCACTGGAACAACTTTCCTATAGAACTCTATAGAACTGTACTTGTGGTCTTCTGATTGTATTTGGTGCCTTTATAATAGAGGGGATTCAATGCCAACAGAAGTTACTGTATATCATAAGTCACTTCACAAAATCTATGGCTTCTATAATGGAAAGGGTCCTAGAAGCTCATATGCTTTGGCTTAAATATTTATGTCTATTAATTTCTTTACAGAAAATCACTCCTCAACATAAGCATTCACCTGTTTGCCGGGCAGAGCTGGAAACTGGTCTGGGTCTTTTCCACCTCTGGAAACCTGTGCTGGAATTTTGGTGGGGTAGGCATGGAATAATCAGTTCATTCACCATCAAATGATGGTGTCAGTGTACAAAACTGATGGAAGTCAGGATAGAGAAATGTTATTTTTTTTCAGAAGCAGAAAGTATTCTATGAAGAGTGGAAACCAAGCATTCAAAACAGCATGTGAGTGCTTCAGATGCTCTGATTTTGACCAAGCATAAAAATGTGAAGAGCTACTTCACAAGCACTTCTTGTCCTCCATTGATTTCCATTAAGAATCACAATTCTTGCAAGCCTAAATAATATATTTTTCCGTGTGTGATTGTTGTATGTACGTACATGGGTACAAGATTTGTCATCAGGGAGGATGGCAAGATCTGATGCAGCCCTTTCTTCAGAGCACCCATAGAGCACCCCTTGGCTTTCTCCTATTTAAAAGCTAAGCACTTCTAGAGAAGCTGCTCCTTCCCAGAACGTTAAGAGGTTTTGTTCTCAAAGAAGTGCTTTATGAAACACTAAAAAAAACGAAAGTCAAACAAAGAAAACACTTCTATAAGTAATTGCACAGAAGGCATAAGTCTGCCAGAGTAAGACACAGCACGCCTTCACTGTGAACACAGAGTTGTCCTGGGGCTCTTAAATAAGCTTTAGTGTCAGGTCTATTCCTTTTGCAGCTAGGATTCAAAACAATCTTTGCTGTTCTAGATTTCACTTTAAAATATACATAGGAGTTGCTCTAAAAATAACGAAACCATAATATTCCTTCTGCACAAAATGTAATGATTTTTATTGCTTTCCATTTGCAGGAAAACGTAAAATTAAAAATTAATTTTTTGTTTCAACACAGAAATTGCAAAGTTTTGAATTGACAATGGTAATATGGAAACTTTTGAGGATTCTTTTGCACAGAGGAGTTTGCTACTTCAAAACAATTTTCTTTCCCTTGAACTAACTTTATGAAATTTTTGAATGTTCTTTTCAAGTGAGTGTAAAGGAAGTAATGTGAGATTTTTAGACAGAAAATAGTCTGACAAGTCAATAAAAGCTTCTTAAGATCTACTGCAAATACTGAAGAAGTAGCGTAAGTGCAACTAGCATCTGGAAAGGAGATGATGGCACAAGCTAATCCTGTTTGGGGCCATGGGCCTGATGGTGCCAATGGGAGGAGTCAGCAGCAGTCAAGAGCCCACAGGTCAGAGCAGCTCACTGTAGCTTCTGCCTTTGACTCCTGACAGGCACAATTTTCCAAAAAACTGAACACTTCTCATGCCACTTCTAGTTGCTATAACTGCAGATATTCAGCAACTGGAGAAATTTCTCTGCTCTGATTTGCCTGTTGTGCAGAGACAAGTAGTAGATGGAAGATGCAAATAATTTTGAAAGATTTTGTTTTCCATTGCTGAAAGTTATTTTAGTAGTGGGGAAATACTGTTTTACTACAATTGTTAAACAGATTTTTGAAAGGTCATTTTAAATGGAAATACTGATTTAAGAGGCAGGAGTCTATTTTAATACTGCAAAGCCAGTGGGGGAGAAAAGAGGACATCTTTTTTATGCTGATTATTTGAGTTGGTTGCATTTTTTGTTCATAGCTATTGTAAAAACAAAATGTAAATTGCATAATTAAAGATTTGGAACAGCCTCCATTATCATTGCATAATTTACAGTGTGTCAGGGACATCTAATAGCATCCTATTACGGATCACTTATCAGATAGTTGTTGAGTTAACTGCTATTATCTTCTTTTCCATCCCCCATAATTTGATGAGAATAGTTTCCGTTATTTGCAGGATGATGATAATCTTCCCACATTGTTATGAAGCCCTTTTCCTGCCGTTTTTGTAGGCCTTGTCTCCTGCTCTCGTTCTCTCCTGGTCTGTGTTACACCTGGCAGTAGCACTATATGGATTATACTGCTTCATGCCTGCTCTTTCCTCGCACCTTGCAATTGGCCGCTGCTGTGGATGTTTTTGTTCTGGTTTGATGGGGCCCCTATTCCATCTGCAGTTGCTGCTGGTGCTCTGTGTGTTTTCTAATGCAGATTTTCCCAGGGTGGCTAAGAGCACTGAAGCTCCCGCATCAGCACTGCCTGCCTGCGGTGGACACTGTAATTGTCTTTGACACTCCCACCATCCCGTTATTTAGGCACCTCCTGCAGCTGCCTTTAGTGCCTGTCACTGACTAATGCTTCAGAGATGTGGATGAGCACCGGTCGTGAGGACTCACTCCCCACTCCCCTTTTGCTCCCCTTTCCCTGTTTACAAGCACAGCTGTTTGTCCTGTCAGACGCTGGGATCACTCTGCTGCTGCTCCCTGGGGCACCCACCAGCCCAAAGGGGCAGGAGTGCTGGGGCGTGGTGAGAACATCTCCCGCTCCCGAGGCCAGGCAGCCTGAATCATTGCCCCCTACCCAGAGCAGCCTCTGACAAGTCAATAAAAGATCTACTCTTAAGATCTCCGCTCTCCGGGGCGCTCTCCGTGGAGCAGTCAGCTCCCAGGCTTGCTAGGAGATGTCTGCAGACAGCATGCAGCCACATGGAGGGCAGATGGGAAGAGGCAGGAACCACAGGCTCTGTGATCACCGGTCTCCAGCTAGCTTTGTGCCTTGCAGCATTTTTCAGGTTTTGAGTAATCAGGCAGAACAGTTCTGGACAGGAAACCCAGGTGGTGAGCTCTGTTCGCTCTTAGGAAGGAAGTTTTGTGCCTGTGCAATATCTGATAGCAGGCAATGCCGGCAGAAAGTTCCAGAAAACTGGTCAGGGTCTTGAGAATTATAGTGCAAACTTCTTATTTTTTATTGTTCCCTTTCAGTTCTGATTTTTAAGCATTCCCTGGTACTTCAGGACTCCAGGCTTTTCAGCGTACTCTGGTGCCTGTTGTGTCAGTTATAATGTCCAAATATGCACCTGTTGGTTAAAGAAATCTTTACGTTTTCCAGACTGGTTTTACTAAGAAATTTAATTTTTCATCAAATGGCCAAGCTGACTAAGCAATGTTTTTATAATATTTTCTCTCCAATAGACTTCAAGTTGGAGTGCTTAATGCATCATTACTACTGCTTGCCACAGCAGGCTCACCTTACAGTGTTGATACTCCTAACTAGAAATCCCCAAGACTTATGGGATAACTTTGCTTCTGTCCCTGTGAAACACTCATAAAAAATGCTTGAGAGTATTTTGGAAGCATTCACAGCACAATAACAGAATGTCTTGTGGTGCATATCTTTTTTTTTTTCTTTTTTTTCCAGTCCAGATACTAATTCAACACTCAGCTCAAGTGACCATAAAGTACATGAACACATTTCTAATAAAAAGTGAAGTTTCCCTACAGGAGCAGTGAGCTGTCAGCTATCTTTCTGACTCCCTTTATTTATTTTTTGCCTTTCCCTTTTGTTAGCTCTTGTCAAATTTCCCTGGAACATTTTTTCTCTGCTATTCTGCAAGAGCAGAAGAAAAGAAAATTGGGGAAAAAAAAACCTAGGGGCTTTAAAGTTTAAAAAATAAACACAATTTGGGAGCTGTAGAAGCAACTGTTAGTTGCACAGGCCATAATTTATTAGAATACACATGACTGTAGTCAGCAAAATTAGTGTTTGCTTGGGTTTGCATTTCAGGCAACTCACCACTTTTGAAACTAGCATATAACAAAGACATCAAGGAAAGCACAGGAAAAGGAGTTTTTTGGTGTATGGGGTTTTTTTTATTATTATTATTCTAGCACATTTATTCTCCTTTAAATTACCCTTCTGCAAAAAAATGTGAAATTTCTTTCATTTTATGATCACCATCATCATTCTATGAATATCACCAGCCGGTGTAGTTACCAGCAGCTCGGTCTCATGGAAGTCTGAGTTCAGGATAGGATGGGAGTGACTGTAGATGCAGGAGGTTTATGATTTAGCTGAAAAAATTACACTTGTTTGGCTTGAGTACATTTCACTTCCCTTTTAGCAATGTGTATACCAACAGTAAAAGCTCTTGGTGAGAAAAACCTCCCTTGCAGGATCCCATTCCAAGGATTGTCCATTCCTCTGCTTATTATTGGGAAAAAAAGAATCACACTTCAAATGCTTCTAAATTTGGAGGGAAGTGAGCTGACTCCTCCATTTCAATTCAATACATCAGTTAACAAAAATAAATATGTCTCAGGGGATTCTTAACCTCTTGCTAAATCAAAGTGGACCAAAACGTGACTGTGCATTCCTCCATTCCCTCGCAGCATTCCTTGTGACCCGGCCTGCTGCTCCCTTGGAGGGTTTCTCTGCCAATCCCACAAACTGTGACCAGGACAGCACAGTCAGAGCTGGGAAATCACAGGTCAGCTCTGATGCTGTAAAGCTGACAGGCCAGTGCTGTGCCAGTTCTCCCACATGTTCTGTGCATGTGAAACATGTACACAACTGAATGTGGTCATGTTTTGTTTATAGATCTAAAGCAGAAGGGGTAAATGGGGGGAATGAAAGATGTTCCTGATAGAACAGAAACTGCTAAAAAAGTTCAGTTCAAAACACAATCTAACTTAAAAGAGGTTTTGCCCAGGAATTTGATGTTTCCAGTAATGGAAATCCTAATTCTTTGGAGGGCCCAAATGCTTAGCATGAGTCCCATGAGACACAAAGGAGTTCAGATGATCTGGTTCAAGCCTCCGCTCAACCATAATTTTTTATTTAATCTTGGCAAAACTCTGAAGATAAAATTAAGAATTTAATTAAAGGCTGAAGCAAGTTAGGCCCCCTAATTACTGCGGTGCTTTTGGAAATGTTAACTCTTTGACCTTTTCTGTTTTCAAAACATGCTTCAAAGTTCTTCCTTATAATGTTGCCAGCACAAAGCCATTAAAAACTGTGATGCTCACAAGTGAGAAGATAAATAGCTGTGATATCTCAGTAGCAAAAGGCAAAAAAATAAAACCCAAACAACCCACTATTGTTTTATGGCTGCTACTGGGTTCCTTAACAAAATGATACATAATAAGAGACTATGAAACAAGTAGCCCTCAAACAACTGCCAGCACTACAAATCTGGCCTTTCTTCTTGCTTTCACTTAAAAAATCATTGTATATGTGAAAATTAACCCTACTTGCCCTTCAAACCACTGTTCTTTATGACATTATATATCAGTACCACACTACCGCAGAAATGTTTGATCTGATAGATATTCCACAAGCAGCACTGACCCCAAATAATAAAAATAATGGAAGGAAACAACAACTAAGATAAATTTTCTGATTAAATATTGATGTAGAAATTATTATTTGTTTCCTGGCTTTCCTACATTTAGTACTTGTTAGCAGTGTCCCTCAGTCATGAAACATTAATGAGCTATTTTTATAGCTTGCTTTTGTTCTTAATCTAAGTTATTTTATGAAACTACTTTTTATGCGGCTGAGGATTCAGATTCTTTCTGCCTATTGAGCTATACCATTATTGTCACCTCAAGTGCAGCGATTTTTTAAAAATTATTTTTAGAAGTAAGGAGGGTATTTGTTACCCTCTACAGATTACCCATTGTGAGGAATTTGAGCTTGCCGACGTTCATGGGCCGCAGAACACCCTCCAGACACATTTCATTAGGTGTTGTGCTTCTGGCAGAGTGGCAAATCCTGTCAGCCTGGAAGCACGTGAGGTAGTGAATCAGTGCGGTGTGGAATGCGTGTGGCATCAGCCACGTGTGAGACCATGAACACCACGAACATCAGGACAGGCACAGGCAGTCAGACCGAGCTCCGTTCACCTCAGCACCCACCGGCCAAGCGGGCCTTGCGACAGATACTTGAGAAGAAGTATACAGAGTGTATGATCAAGAAAACAGTAATGTTTTCTCACTGTGCCTTTCCAGATTCCACCTAATCTGCATCTCAGAAACTTCCTGAGTCAGAGATAATGTCTTGGTGGTTGACAGTCTTTGTGTAGTTTTTTGTTCCTGTATTTGTCAAAAGCATTTTGTGGGATGCACAATGCTCTGCAGCATGAGCTGTGCAAACCCATCCTGCAAAGCGCTGTCTGCTCTTTGTTCAGAACACATCACTCAAGCATTTAATTAGATTTGTCCAAATTCTGTGTTTTATAAAGCAGTGAACAATCATTTTTCACTGACTTTCCCTGACCTACTCATGATCCTGCAACGAGTGCCTCTTTTTGATGCCTGAGTCCTAGTTATTTTTGTCACTCCTCGAAAGTAAACTGTCCTTTACATGTGATCAGATTTAGAGCATTTTGGGCATTTCAGTTTTTCCTCAGAAAATAGAAAAGCACGGAACTAGTGTCTATGTTTTTTTGCACATTTCTCCTTCTTTTCTCTATCAGTTTTGTTAGTACTTGTCTCAACAAAGTCTATGGGGAAATTCCACTTTAAAGTAGCTCTAGAATAACTAGTCATCAATAAAGAAATTTGGATTTCTAAGGTCTTGAAAAACTTCTGTGATCTCTGTTAAGTTTCATCTTGCTTATGTTCAGAAAAAAACGCAGCAGTTCAGAGCAGCTCTTCTGCTGGTGTAAATCTAATGGCTCCCACAGCTGGTGTATATTGATGTAGCTCTATTGATTTACAGACTCCTACACTGATTTATATCAAGCAAGGACCTGGGCCTCTATGTCCCGGCAGAACTCGGTGATAAACTTTGTTTTAAAGCGAGTTAGGGGGAGTAATTCATTGGGAGCGCATCCTTGTGCCGGGTACCGCTCCTGGTGAGCAGCGGCAGTGCGTGTGCCGGAGCGCAGCGCGGCCGCACGGTGGCCGCGCTCCGAACGCGCCTCCTCGGCAGCGCTCCGGCACGGGATAAAGTCGATTTATCCCTTTCAAATGGGGAACGCGGTCACCAGCGACAGTGCCATTGTCCTTAAAGCACTTGCTGTGTCCCAGTTGCCTGTCCTACATCACGGAACATAACACCCTGCCGGAATCGGCAGGTGCCGATATGCTTTTTAACGGAGGGAAGCAGCCTGGAGGTTGGAATTGTGTGAATGAAATTCCGGATACCCCAGAGGTGACAGACCACACCCTTAATCTGGCTGTGCCAGATTATGCGTTGGTGTAAAGGCACCATCAAACCTCTGCCTGTCAGGCTCAGCAAAACGATCCCGTGCAATTTGTGACACCAAGAATGGGATGCTGACAGAGCACAGCCGGTGTGTCACTGCCGGTCGAAAAGGATGGAGTTAAGGCATAACCCATCTGCACCCTGGGCTTGAGCCTGAAAGCATGATGTGGCCAAGGCAGCGCTGATCTGGTAATTTGATCAGCAATCAATTCATCACTGGTGGTCATTGGGAAATCAGATTGAAAAAGCATAGCTTTCTGGTGTGTACCACACATTTAAGGTTTCAGCATTACAGTGGAGGAATGCTATTAATTCTTTTGTCTTTAAGGATTTTTTCAATAAAATAGTTCCTTTATTTTACAATTAGAAACTGCAAACCACTCACTAATCTCTCAGTGATTAATGTCTGAAATTTGTTCTTTATTTGTCTATTTCATCAATTTACATTTTATTAAGAACATCAGAGGTTTATATATCTGTTGATTTATTGATGTGTCCACTGACTCATACAACAGAGGAATAATGACAAGAACAAGAATTTGAAAATATAAGTCTCCTAAAAAGGATTTAACTGAATATGTCTTTTTCAACTCCTGCACCCATCCTTCACAACGAAACAGAGAACATCACTGACTCTCTCTTTATCTGAAGATGGGTAAAAGTGCCTGATTAGCCTCGTGGTGGATTAATCTAAAAAAATCCCACTTTGACTTCAATAGGAATAGGATCAGTATAGAAGAAGAACAGGATTGCAGTAACTGCCTCAGCTCATGTGACAATGAACTTTTGACACCTAGTCTAGTTCTTCAGGCCTTATAAACTTCTTTTTGACCCCAATTTAAGAGTATATACTTAACTACATGAGAACTTCAGGAATGTCACTCAACAGGACAACTTATGAGCTCATATTTATGCATGTTCTCAGGTATTCTGCTAAAACTATGTTCACTCTTTCAGATATCATTTTTCCTTTTATTTCCTGAAGTATACTGAAAAGATTAAAAAAAAACAAAAAACAAAAAACAAAACAAAGCAGGAATCCAAGCAACCGAAACTGAAATGTTCACTTGCAAAGCAGCTTCATAGATCATTACTATTCTTTTATAATTACAACAGAAATCAGGAGATCATCAATGAAATAGGTTGTCTTCATTGCTTATGCCTGTCTCAGTCAGATCATAAAGTCTGCTTTTGGAGAGGTCCTTTGATATAAATGGTTTCATTGATTGAAAAATAGTGATACCAAAATACATATGAGATTTACTGAGATCTTGGACAAGCATTGAACAAGAAATCATGTAGCAGGAACATGCTTCTGAGCTGCTACAAAGCTTCGTCTTCAGCAGTACCTGCCCAGCAGTCTAATTGGCATCCTTTTCACAGAGCTGTTCTATATATAGGCCCAAGACCAGGAAAATCACAATTTCTCACATTTTAGGAAAATCTTCAATTGTATCAAACAGCTCTGAAAATCAAATGTTTGCAGGAAGGAGTTTTTGTATGTCAGCAGGCTGGTATTATAAGCACTATACTGATTCCTAATTTAACTGTGGATAATTGAAGTATAATTTAAAAATGCACATACATCATAATTCCAATATTTTAAGAGAAATAGCATAGCAAATATTAAGGCGGCATACACCTATTATTTTCTCTCTGACATTTGGAATTAAGAAGGAAGAAAGCAATTTGCTAATGTAAGTTTGAATTAGATCAAGAAACCAGTGAATATTTTAGCTTTGTCTGCCAGAAATGCTTTCTGGAGAGTCCAGCTGTCCTGAAAAAACAACTGGAACATCAAATACAAGCAGCATGGGAAACACTGGCACTTTTCTTCTGATATTCCCGTGGCAAGATCCCAGATGCACAGAGGATGTATGGTATGGAGCATTTCATGCACTTGTGATCATTATGTAGTATTATCAGTTTTCATACATTTTAGACTTAAGGCAGGATTTTGTGAACACAGTATAAGAATACAGAACAAGTGTTCATTCCAATTTCATGAGAAAAATAAAATAAGAGAAAACAAGAAAACAGCAAAACAATCTAAGAATATTTGACAGAAGGATAAGTCATGGTCTGACAATTTATCTGTTGTGGATATTTCTTGTATCAGACATCTGAAAAATATTTCAACAGATGAACTGACAGAGGACAATGAAGTGGCTTTGTGTGTTACTTGGGAAACATCTCCCAGAAAGCAGGACAGAATGACAGAAAAACTCTAAGTACTTGCTTGAAAATTTATCAAGTGGGGATCAGGACGTATTGGGAACAATGAGCTGACCTCTTTGTGGTTCATAAAAAAATATGATATGAAGAGAAAACTGGAAAGGACTTACTTCACAAAAGGGACAGCTCCTTCACACTTAAATGTTTGAATGAAACCATTGGAACTGTTAATATGAAAATGACTGCAATCCAGAATCCTCTTTAGTGAAACAAGGCCCTGCTCAGCACAGCAGTCAAATAAATGCTCATTCTGCAAATCATTATGAAATATTTTTTACTGTCCCTCCGCTGGACACTGAGGTTCCATGACCTTTCCTTAATCTGCTTCAAAAAGACTCATTAAACCATTAGGGAAAGTGGATTGAATTTACCCCACTCATTTCATCTGAAGCGGATTAGGGAATGCTGATCCATTCCCTACAGATTAGAGGTTACTAAGCTTTTCAACGCCACTATAAAATCTGGAAGATCATGTTTATTTATGATCACATTAAAATAAAAAAAAAAGCTTAGGCTGGACAAATGCTATAATCAAGCAAGTGATTTAGACTTTTACCCAGCCCTAGAGTTTGAGATTTATAACAGGATGCATCAAGGCACTTGAGTACCCAGAATAACTTTTGTGGCACATGTTCCGTACAAAAAAATTTCAAATGGTCCTCCAAAAGGAGGGAGAATACTACACACAAGGCCAGCATGTTCAACTCTGCCTGCTAGGACTGCAGCTCCTGGAAGTTCTTGTACCAGTGCTGGGAGCAATGTGGGCAGCAAATCCTGCAGTAGGCAGAATTTCACAGAATTTCACTAAGCATTGGAAAATCTCCTCAGTCCAGAACAGATTTACAGTAAGACTATAAATTTACCTTCCCCCCACCCCCCTGACTTGCTGTTTCTGGCTCTCACAAACATCTGCAAAGACATGGTTAAACTTACACTTGTGTTGAAGCTTCTCCATAGGAATATCTGTCATCACCCTTACACAGGGAAACATGTAAATGCAGTCACACAAAAAACCCTCTTTATGGAATGGTTTGTATTGGAAGGAACTTTTAAAGGTCCTCTAGTCCCACTCCCATCACTCTTCCCATGAAGTAAAGTAAAGCAAAACAGCCAATAAGTTGCAGCAACCTTCCTCTCCCCAGTCTCAACATGTCAGTAAAACAGCATCTCCACATGCTCACCTGTGTCCTGGGACAAACTGAAGTTCATCTTTGAGCCTGTGGCTCATTCTTTGCCAGCTTTAGAAAGCTGAAAATGGAGCTGTATTCCCAAGGTGAGGGAACTCACCACCTCTGCACCACCCTACAGCTCAAGGAAAAAGACCTTGAGAATTACACATCTTCTGGAGCTGGGCAGGATAATGGGAATGAAGAATGGCCTTTGACAGCCACCAATTCTATTACCTGCCAGCTCTAGAATCTAGAATCATATTATGTGTCTGTCAAAAGGCAAGCTTGGCCCGTCTTTGCATCATTCCAAGATTCAAACCTCTTGGAGGGTTCAGTGGACTGAAGGAGCCCACCCCTCCCCACTACAATGGAGGGACTGCAACACAGATGATGTGAGGTGGAATGGATGGAAAAGCAGAGGTCCCCTCTGGCTTCCCCTCCTGCTGACCCAGTCTCTGTGACTTACAAACATCCCCCTTTACCTTACCAGCGTTTATTTCTTCCCACCACTCTCCCAGCCTGGGCAGAAAAAGGGTTGCCTATAATTTTTGTCATTGTCACACAGTGGTTCTATCCTGTCAACAAAGATGGTACCTGGATGTGTCTTGGCAGGCTTGGGGCCACCAGATAATGAGCTTTACTCTGTTTTTATTGCAAAGAACACAATAAAATTCAATGTACTATTTTGCACATTATTTAAGAAATTTTAGAATTAAAAAAAAAAAAACAGCTTTGCATGAGAAGTCCCCAGTTACAGCTGTGATATGGTTGGTATTGTAAGACCTGCATATATTCTTATTGGTGATAAACTGTTTAATAGCACATGATGCAGAAACAAAGTTAGTAAATTACTTGTTGAACTTGGTAGAAAAATCCAAGTATCTTCCTTTGCAGAGGTCAGCTAATCTATCGGGGGGAAAGATCATCAGATAGCCATTTCCCTCTTTAAAAGCAGTACTTCATTATTTGAGTTGGGTTCGAATTGTCTCCTTTGTACAAGTGAGGTGTTATTCTAAGATTTGCTTTAGAGATTGTACTCTGCATTTAAAATCTCCTTTATGTGTCATTTTCTGCTATCTCCTTTGTTCTTGTCAAACAGATGAAGGAAGGAACTCCTGCCAATTTTTTTTTGCTTCTCGTTTGGTGTATTGTTATAAATTGTACACACGGACCTTCATAAAAGATTTTATTCACCATCTTTTATTAAGGATCCTTATGCAAGTGTATGTGTCTGTATTTATAATCATCTATATTTGCATAAAATGGAAGAGGCCAGTACAGAATATAAACAAAAAAAGAATGCAAACCTTAGCAGTGAGAATTCAGAACTATAAAATTGTCAGGCTCATTAAAAAATTTGGACTAATTCATGAGAGGTTTTGTCTTTGAAACTTCCTTCCTACATGCATTTGCTTATGCAAGTACAGCACATCAGTTAATAAACTAGAATTCTCCAACAATATTTCTTTTTTTCAAGCAGTTTTCCAAACAGTCTGATGTAATGAGATGTTCTGCATTAGAACTGAATCTGGTTCTTTGTAACTATTATTCTGAGCATAGTTATATATGCATAGTGCGCTTTAGAAATACAAGGTAGCACTAAGTGCAATGTATTTATTCAGTGTGGTAAATATTCATGGT
>VYZR01117536.1:31942-44800 GCA_013400675.1 Oxylabes madagascariensis | reverse complement strand
AAAATTATGGTATATGGTTGAAGATAATCAACAGCCTTTTCCTTTCGAAGAACATGTGAAATAAATCCTAGTTTGTCATCAAAAAGTACATGGCAGAAACCAGGATTCAGGAATATGCTCCCTGACTATGGGACCTCAGTATGAGAAGGGCTCCCACAGGATACAGGAAGTGGAGAACCAAACAAGGTGATGATGATGATTGTGGCAGGTATGTGGGCAGGAGACCCAGAGACAGTGAGGCTGCCATGGAGCTTTGTGATGGTGTCCATTTGGCTTGTGGGCACGGGGGTGAGAATTCTGTGCCTGAACTCCCACACAGCACAAAATGTGTGCAACAAAAATCAAAGGAAACTACCATCTACAGCTGCAGTTTAATCTGATTCTATTACAAGACAGTCTTATGGTCAGATATCTCAGTTCACTGCCTACTTCCTTTCAGCTGGAAATTTCTGACAATACCAGTTTAATCCAGCCTATTTTAGGAATTAATATAACTATCTACCACCAGTATCTTTCAGTCAAGTCATTCAGAGGTAGAAACTTGGATTTATAGAAAGGGAAAATATTTTAACACAAATGCTTGCAATCATCTGCCATCTAAAGACTCAGAGGTGACACATTAGCCAAAAGAAATAAAACAATAAAAAAACTCTTTTTTCTGTCTTTTGCACTGAGCATTTCACACTACTACAGATATAACTTGTGCATGCAGGCTTGTCTTCTGCCACCAAAGTCAGGAAACAATGAGAGACACCGTCCCGTCTGCTGCACTCATCAAAAACAGGAACATGTTTCTCTGTTTTATCTTGTAATTACCTCCTGAGTGCCAAATAATTCCTTCATAATTCTTTATTCTCTGACACCTATTGACAATAGCAATACTTACCCAAGAGCTACTTCTGGCAGATCTGAAGGTCGTATTGATCTAAATTCTAAAGTTTGAAACCTTTCTATCAGCCAATTAATTTTTTTTAAATGCCAGCAGTACAAAAGGGGATATGCTTGCTAAACAATGAATAAGTTTTGTGGAGAACCTGCATTTTGTGTATCTTTCAACAGAAAAGGAAAATTAATTCACTGAAGCTACCAAAGAGAAACCAGTCCTCATCTTCTGAAAACAATCAGCAGTTAGCAGGCTTTTTATTTGACTGGCAAATAACCTGACAAATCATCTACAGGACAATTTTGTGTTACACTTACGGGGTGATCAGCATCCAGCTCAGATCCATACATCAAAACTCTCTGAGAGCATTTGTCTAACTCAGAGATCTTCCTGGGGAACCAAGGGACACAATCGAGATCTATAGGAGACAGAATGGAAATTGAATGTACTGGAGTGTAAGATCAGGGAGATACCTGTGCAAAACATCTCTCAGTGTCCAACCCAAGTGATACAAAACCAGCCTTGCCTTCTTCATCAGTCCAGATGTTTTCCGGTGGATTGAGAGATACTATATTAGTTTGAAACTTGAGCAACTGGATTAGTTCATTAAATTCTTTCTTACTGCAGTCACAGTCCACAAAAATTTCAACCTCTGAATTCCTTCTCTTTGATTTTCGTGATTCAATATGAACCATACTCACATGCTTTTCCTGTGGAAAGATGAAATAACAGATCAAATACAGACATACCTAGAAGAGCAATTCCAGAAGAGCAATATTGGTAACATATTCCTCAGGAAAGTTTTTCCAGGTATTAAAAGGCCTTTTTATTGAAAGTACTCCCTCTTTCTATTTACAGGATTAGTTAGTGAAACATACTAAATACTGATTAAAAAAAAATCTTACATGGAAAGTAAAAATGAAATTATTATTTTTAATGAAGAAAGCCAAGTAATGATTTCATTTTATTTACCAAAACAATACCTTACAGAGGACAGTATAACACTTTTTTTTTTTATTTAATGAAATTTTATATTTATTTTTGCTATAAATATTGAATTCTAGTGCAATTTTAGTAGGCATAATAGGCATAATTTGCATAATAATAATTTTAATTTAAATATAATTGAGGAGGCTTCTTTAAACAGATGTTATTAAACAGACTACTTGATGTACCTTACTATGTGAGGAAGAAAATATTTTTATGAGAATAAACATGCATCAATCCTCACCTATCTACTGTGCAATTATCAATAACATGAAGTGTTAACAGCAATATAATTAAAATCTGACTCAATTTATTCTCTATTGCAATGTTCCCATCAAAAACAAACCATGCAACAAACATCACAGTGTAAATACTTGTAGCATGAAAACTTTCCTATAGGATCTCTCTCCCACCACAACTACTGGCGTGCCAAGGGTATCGTACAAAGAGAGATAATTATAATGTGCTATGGCTGACTTGATCTAGTGTGACAGCCTTGCTTCAAAACAGGAGGTTGGATTAGATGGCTGTTCTCAACATGATTGACCTCCTATAGACTCTGATTTTTCCTTTTTCTTGCTAGACAGAAACTATCTGTTACTTTTCACAACTATTCTTGCACTTAGTGAAGCCAATAAACATTTGTTGACTTCCAAATGGGAAGAAATTCGTGTCTGTATTTCCACTTGCCCATTGTATTTTGCATAAATGTCCAATTCAGGTGGATGTCTCCTCTGGTAGAGTTAACCAGAAGTGTCTGGTTTTACGCCTCTGGATATACCAACACAGTTCTTTCACTGGCATGCTCCATAACTGTGTATACAGTGTAGCGACCCAATCACATAACAAATTCAATTTTGTCTTCCCTAGGTTTAGTTGAGAACAAAACCCTGCACTGCCCTCTGCAGTACTCAAATTGTTAAGTGACTACATGAATAGGGGTGGATATCCCTGCCACATCTTCCAGACACATTTTAAGAGACCAGAGTGAGTTCCATGCCTATTCCCAAGAAGGGGTAGCAGATGTTTAAATCCAGAATTTCAGGTATGAACCCATACCAGCATTTCAGCCAGAGCTGCAGTTAGACACTTAACTCTTGGAGAACATCTGCATTGAAAACACAACTCCTACTGCAACTTCTGTTCACTCTCTTAGGTTTCTCCTCTTTTTGTCAAACACCCTACTTCCTGGCAGACTCACTCCTGTGGGTCTAACTCACCTCTTTTAGTTGGCTGGAGAATCTACGTGTCTAATGTACGCCAGCCTTGGGAACCTGTTCCCAGAGCCAGCTACTATGAGTGAGGACTGGTCCCACACTGATCCCACACATCCCTCTGATGGTTGGCCAGAGAGGCAGGCTCCAAGCCACCTCCTAACTTTCTCTTCACTGCACAGACTGAAGAGCTTAAGACTTTTATCATGGTGCTTTAATGCTCCTCAGACATCGTAATGCTCCAAGCATCGTAACCAGGAGTCTGGCCAACAAGCACTGATTGCACGGGGATCTATGTGGGAACCAATGTCTCACAATTTACATTCCATTTAGACACATAAAACCCTGACCCTGCAAACACTTAAAGCTGTCTCTAATTTCAAGACCAAGCAAGGCTGCCACCAGCGTCACCAGTTTGTATGTAACTTAGATTGCAAACTGCTCTCTGAAAGTGCCTCCTTTCATTGTGGCCTGCACAAACAACTTCAAATCTAATTTACAGTGTTGAGAATTACGTCAGAAACCTAAAGTTAATCATGTGAACATCAGCATCACTGTCAAACTTTATTTCAGAAAACCCTTCACAAGCCCAAAATGCTTTGTTCAATGGTCCATAAAATTTTAAGTTACTTTTATTCAGTTCTGCAGATCGAGTGTAACCGCACTCCATTCCTCCGGCCATGGTCCATTAGATTGATATCAACAAAGAGCCTGACCTCACTAGCCGTCCTCAGTCCAGCCAGCATAAATGATTTGCAAGTGTTACCTGGAAGAGTCGGAGAGCTTTCACCAATCCACCGACTTCATTCTTCAAGGAAAACACCACAGCCGTCTTTCCACCTTCAGAAGCAGATTCACTCTTCCCATTTCCCTTATTCCCTTTTTTCTCCTCATTTTTCCCAGAACTTGACTTGTTTAGCTACAAACGGATAAAAAACATGATCATCTCTCAGATGAAAATGGGCATTTCCTGCAAGAGAAATTTTTGTTTGAAAATAGCTGAACAGAACTCATCATGGCTTAATTTGAAAGAAAAGGTCATGTGTTTACTTGAAATCAGAATCACAGGTTAAAAGCAGCTGCTAGAGATGATTGTATAAGAGAACAGTCCATACCAAATAAAACAAAAACAAACAAAAACAAACAAACAAACAAAAACAGAAAATAAAAACCTACGGAAAAGCATAAATGGGATACAAATATGATGGCATTATTTAAGCAATGCTATCATTAGAAGTAAATGTGAAGCAAATGGAGACAGTCTAAATTACTAGTAAAGCCTGAAGATCAGATATTGCAATCTGAATATTGCTGCAAAATCACACAGATGCTATTCTAACCTGTACCAGTCAATTTATGAAGATGTACACTGGTCTGTATTTTTGTATTAATCATTTTTACATTTAAAGCCAAAACTTTATATTCTCTGTTGTAGTACAATTAATGTTAACACGTAATGCAATTCTTCCTGAGAAAATAAAACTTCTGTTGATTATACAAACAAGAACAGAAATACTTAGACTGTAACACAGAATATCAAGTTGGAAGAGACCTCAAAGATCACCTGGTCCAACTTTTCTTGGCAAAAGCATGGTCTAGACAAGATGACCCAGCAGCCTGTCCAGTTGAATCTTAAAATTGTCCAGTGTTGGGGAATCCACTGCTTCTCTCGAGAGATTATTCCAATGGCTGATTGTTCTCATTGCGAGAAACTTTACATCCCACAGAAGTTGAGTTAGCTGAGGAACTCAAAAAATTACACCATTCTCGGCCACTCTTACATTCTTCTCGCAATTTGTGAGTCCAAGACTGCTTTAAACAAAATTTCAGTCAGCATTTTCAAAAAAATATCCTTTTATCAGTTTAAATCTTGTTAAGAGGCCAACAGTACAGCCTTTATAGACAATTTTTTATAACATTGACCACAATTTTCAAAAAGCAGCCTGCATTTTCAGATACCTAGGCTGTTACTCCTGGAGAAATTCAGTCTCCAGTGAGATGTTAACTGCTTTGTTACAATACATAAAAAATATGAAGATAGACATTAAAAAAATATATATTATTTTGATGTTTAAAATGGATTCAATTGTCCTTCAGTTATTTCTAAAACAACTTACAGAAAATAACCTGAAAATTCAGCTTTTTGAACAGATCTTTTAACACTCTTTAAATGGCACAGGTGAAACCAGCCATGTTTAAACTTGGTACGGGACATGCTAGGAAGTCTCTGAGGTCTTTTCTCACCATTTATTAGAATACAAGGAAACGATCTGGAAAAACAATTTGTTTGCAGAATGATATATGAATGGTTTCACACAATTATTTTTTAGCAATTGAGCTTATATGATTCTGCTCCTACCTGATATGCTAGGAGGTTTGCTCAGTGATAGTTATGGGGAAGGTCACTTTCATTTTAACCTCTGTGATATCTGGGATTTGGCTAAGTTCTTGTCACATACATCAAGCACACAACCTCCACATGAAGTGACAAAAGTGCTGCTTTTAGAGCATCTGTGATTTTTCCGTGTGTGCTGCTTTCTAGAAGCTTTGTACACACACGATCACGGAGTCAACACAGCATCTGAGAATCTCAATACTGTCAAAAACAGAGGAAAACAAGGGCACTCAGCACTTTCCAAGCCGGTCACAGGTTCCTTAATACTCTCAAGAAAGCATTACCCAAAGTGATGAGTGAAAGACCTTCTCAAGCATTTAAAAACTAGAATGAATACCTATTTGTTATGAGAAGAGTATGAACTTCAATTGTATCAGCCAGGTTCATTAGTACACTTCATAATTAAACAACGACTAACAGACCAACTTTCCTAATGATCTGGAGCAAGTGCAAGTCCTCAGGAAAAGAAGACGTTTACGGCAGAACTCAGTGAAGAAAGCAACTCAAATAAACAGTAAAACAGTAACAATAACAATAAAACAAATTTGTTCCATTTAATTCAATGCTTTCAATAGAAGCTGAGGATGTAGAAACAGGGATAGCCCACTTTTTACTAAAAAGACAGTAGGCCAATTCAAAACTGGTACAAGCCTGTGTATTCTGCTGGTTTTACCCAAGTGATAAAAATCTTCATCTGTTACAAAATTTTACAGGAGTCACAGTCTTCATAATCCTAAATATTTCATATATTCAGAGCAGGTTGCCTTATTTAGTCAAACATACATTTACCTGTTAGTGTACATTAGTTTGTCCCATGCTTGAAACCACCCAAGCATCTGCTGCGCCCATATCATCACCTTACAGAGAACCATTTCTATCTCCTGACAATTTTTCAGCAGCCCCCTGGTACGGCGTTCCCACGTGTCCTTGCACCCCGCCCGTCGGCAGAAGCCGGGAACACGGCAGCAAATCGGCCGGTACCAGCGCAGAGTGGGTGCCCGGCATTTGTATCTCGCCAAAAACGCTTTGTAGATCGTGCTGTGAGGCTTACGATTGCCCTGAAAAGGCAGTCTCTGCTGATGTGTACAGCCCGCTGGACTAACTTCCAAAACTCAAGCATTTAAAACCGTCTGAGCTAGACCCGATGCTTTTCGGTTATTCCAGCAGCGATACAGTTCATTTCTGCAGTGAGGCTTGTATTGCCAATGAAACTTTTTCTGTTATTTATGACACTTTTAAGGCAGCGTTTTGAACGGGGACCGGCTCGACAGCGAAGTTAGTTTCATCGGCCCCTGCAGCTGCAGAGAAACTGCTGCCTTGACCATAGAGCCAGGAGCAAGGGGGACGCACGGCTGCCCGGCGCCGGGCCCCGGCGGAACCCGACCCCGCGGCGGCCGGCCCTGCCCGCCCCGGCCCCGGCACTTACGGTGAGGCTGCCGGCGGCGGGGCCCTCCTCCGGCAGGGCCGAGTCCAGCGAGAAGCCCCGGCGCGCCCAGTACTTGCTGGAGAACATCATCATGGCGGGCTGCATGGGGCCGGCGGCGGGCGGAGGGCAGCGCCGCGCTCTGCCCGCCTCGCCCGCGCCCGCCGCCTTTATACGCCCCCGCCGGGGCTGACGGAAACGCGCTGAGGGGACACCCGCTCCAGGTGACGAGAGCCGCGGCCAGGCGGACGCTCACGGTCCGCGCTCACCTCAGCAGCCGGGGCGGGACGGGACGGCGCAGCCCGGGGAGCGATCCCGCCGCCTCAGGCCGGAGGCAGCCCCGGGCAGGCAGCGGCAGCCTTGCAGGTCCCGCTGCCCCACCCGCCCCGGGGCTGCTCCGGGCGGCTGCCTCGCCCTCCCCTCACAGCTGCGCCCGCTCCGCTCCGGGGCCGGCCCGAGCGGCACGGCCGGCCCGGCCTCCGCCGGCACCGCGGCACGGCAGGGCCCAGAGCCCCGGGAGCAACAGGCTCCAGAGCGCGGGGACAGCGTGGCAGAGAACTTCAGGGGCTGAGCTTCGGCACAGGGGAGTTGTGCAGATAGCGAGAAGTGCTTTGGTGTAGAAATTCATCTCTCTCCGTTTAAGTGAGCAGAAGGCAACTGCTGAAATAATGACTGCAGGGTTGAAGGAATTCCGTCTCCCAAATTTATTTGCGAAATTTAGGATTTCTAATTTCTCTTTCATTGTAACATTCATTTTGTGACGTGCCACCGTCACTTGCCATCCCACCTCCTCCTCACTTATTTCATCTTCCAAAACTTCTCCGCGACATCCTTTGAATAGGTTACCTTACCGCACGTAGCACTGCACAGCGCATCTGAATTGAGAGCACCATGTCAGTTTCCTTCAAATACAGATTCAGTTTTCTCTATTCCAACACACCAGGCAGGGGAAGCTTACTACTTCCCCTTGAAAAGCACCATGGGTGTCTTCCCCTGAGCCTCCCAAAAGAGGGGCAAACTACCTGAATGCAACAGCTGGCTGCACATGGCCTTAGCTTGGTATACGCACAGATCACACGGATTGAGAAAAAATTTGAAATCAGATAGACTGAAGGTGGGACATTGAGCAAAGAGCTGCACAAGGCAAGTCGCAGAAAGTATCCTTGAGAGTACTAAGCTCATGTCACATCAAACACAGCTGCAGACTGCCCACTTCACAGCCTCAAAGCCTTCACTCCTGAAAGACTCTGCACCTTATAACTATCATTTACATATCAGATCAGCCAGAGAAATTATTTTGCTCTTCTACAAGAACAGCAAAGAAGCACAACAGAAGATTTGAGGCTTTTTCTCACACTGAATATCATGGAATTATATTTTATCTCATTGAAGAAAAACCAGCAAAAGCTTCCAGTCTAAACTGGCTGCTGTCAGTCAGATGCTCCCCTTCTTGAAATGGATGGTCATGCTTGATGTTCAGGATCAGGACGGGTTCACAGCTGCCTCAGAACACGAGAGGCCAGAAGTAAACTCTTTTACACCCACTTGTCCAGAGTTTCCCAGGAGTAACATGTAATAAAGATCCTTTCTTCTTGTTGGCAGTAAGTTTGTAATATTTGGTTCCTCTACCTGATCCTTTAATGCAAATCAATCATTTTTGTTATGCTAGCTCAAGGAGTTTTACTTCATTTTCCCAGTCAGAGAAAAGCATGTCTACACATATTATTAGCTCAGTCTCATATTCTAAGTTATCAAGAGATGTTCCCTGTCTTGTTTTCTCATTACTTTTGATGGCAGGAAAGCAAGCTGGCATCTTTGGACTTTGGTATTCCTATCTGCTGTGCATGAGATACGTAGACCCAGTTCCTGCAGTTGAACAATTTATGAGTGAGGTTGCTTAGCACTTTCTGAATGCTCCAGTGACAAAACCGAGCACAACTGAGCTGCCTTTCCACCTACAGGCATGACAGAGCATGATTTTGTCTACTGTTAGATCCTGGCTCTGCAGCTGGCACATTACACAAATCAATGACCCTACTGCTCTGCAGCCTTGTTATTGTTGCACCTCTGTGCAGTAACCAGAGCATAGCAAAGGTTTTGTCTCTCATAGCCTCCTCAGCATGACTCCTGAATGCAAAACAAACGAGGGTGCATTGTGTCAGCAGGTGTTAATAATAGGTAGGAGGAATCAAGTGCTTCAACTGTTTTAACCATGCTGTCTCTGCCCATGTGTCCCACAGAGAGATTGCTTCTCTCTAGAAAAGAAGTTCTTCTTTTGCAACTTGTATTTTTGTAGGTGGACTTTGCCATATCAGCACCAGATCAAAAGACATCTATGGACTGGAAATGTTTGTTTCTTCTTTGTTCTAGCTACTGTACAACAGAGCAGGTATGTGGCTCTGGGAATATTGCTAAACTACAAATTTTGTTGAGAGCTCAATTTATTTTTCCATAGTTCACCGTGCTGTATATTTAGACCAAGTAAATTCTTAAAAATCACTGACCAAGAAATTAGAAGTTCATCAAAGCAACTATTCAAAAGTAACTGATCTAGAGTATTTCAAGGTGTCATTCAGCAATGCTATTTCATCTTGTTGGCAGTAAGAAATGGATAAGCATACTCTTGTTACTAAAAGGTACCTCATTGCCTACAATCAGAATTCAGAAACTGCAAGGCCCTCTTTACTTTACACACAATTCTTTTTCTCTCATGAGAGAGCAGAGTCACTGTTGCCTGAAATCCTCAGCTATGCACTTTTTAAGCTTAAAATTTTGCAGAATTCTCTAGTGAAAATTGAAATCTAAAGCAAATCTGTGAGCTGTTTTCAATGTTTGAGTCATTTTACCTCCACTAGAGATATCGACTGCCAGTTTCAGCATATTTTCCTTAAAAATATTTGTAACATTTACTGTAGCTTTATTTAACTGGAGGTTGAAATTCACAGGGCAGAACAACTAGTAGAGACCAAGAAACTATCTGAATTTACCCCTGGCTCTCCCAGATCACCAAGTCTTTGTCTCAAGGCATGCTACAGCAGGAAGCAGAATTCTCAAGTCATCATGCAGCAGAACAGAGAAAGAAATGGAGCCATGGGAAGGTATCAAAACAGCATAAAGATGGCCTTCACAAGGATCTAAAACATCACCATTTTTCAAATCAGGTCAAAAAGGCAGGGCAGAGACCAGATGTGCTAATAATTCATGTAGGAGATGTTGATACGAGCAGAAAATAGAAGTACCAATACCTTTTCAAAACACAATTTTGTTGGTAAAACAATGACTTTGTGAAACAATTGACAAGTGGACTAACCAAAGGAGCTTTTTCAGCAAGGAAAGAAAGATGTACAATCTATTCCTGTTCACTAGAGATACACACACCAAATCCTAAGTCCAATTCTATGAGCAATGTAGGTCTGCTGAAAATTCTATGATGACAATGTACACTTAATTTTTAAGTCATGAAGGTATGGGAAGCATGGGTTTTCAAGCAACCAGCAAAACCATCCCAAGCTCTTGTAACACTAAGGGGATTTTAACCAACTAACAACCATTGGGGAAGGATATCTACCAGAAGATAGACTGGCTAGGAAGATCTGGGAACACATGTTATGAACATAAAGTGAATTCACAATCTTCAGCAAAAGAAAGGTTCTGAGAAAAAAGCAGAAACTGACAATTTCAGGGGAAAAAAAAGGATTTCAATAAATTCAGTTATTACGAGAGCCAAGAAGAAGGAACCCAGAGCAGAAAGACAGTTCTTTCCCCACTCCAGGGAAAACATCATTTAATCAGGAAACTATTTCATTACAGAGGAAGGGCGGTCTTCTACTACACTTTTACTAGTAGTAGCACAAGTCATTAGATCATCATCACCTTCAATTCAAAAGAGGAGCTTATAGGAGATGCAAACTAGGACCAAGCTACCAAATATAGGCAGAATAGCACATGGATGAAGGCTGTGGTACAAAATTCAAAGGCGTTAATGTAGGACATTAAAAGCAACTTTTAAAAAAATTACTACAGCAGCAGCTAGAAGAAGTGAACTATCAGACCACTGAACACAAGGAAAGGACAAAACAAAACAAAAAAACCCCTTAAAATTAGCTAGATATTTAATGCACTTTTTTACATTAGTCATTGTTAAAGAATCAGCTGTGACCAGATGTCTATCATAACTAATAGCAAGAGCAGAGAGATAAGCTCTTTGCTTTTAACAAGGTGAAACAATGTTGGAGAATACTCATGATGAATCTGATCACAACAAATGAGAGCACAGAAACCACTTACAGAGGAGGCTCATTAAACCTTTGCCATCAATAACTGTTTTAAGAACTATGGGGAAGGACAAGTGACAAAAGACTGGGAAAAGGCCAAAATTATGTTAGCCTCCAAGAAGATAATGGGGAGGAAGAAGGGCTGAAGAATTGCAGACTAGTCTAATTTCATTTGTTTGAGAGAACAGAAGTACCAAAATTATTTGTCAAGATCCAGAAGATAACAGATGATTAAACAGTCAAGACAGATTTGCTGAGAACAAATTGAGTCAAGCAAATTTCATTTCCTCTTATGATAGTCCTGTGGACCAAGGCAAAACAATGCACGTCATTGATCTTGATGGTAGTGCAGCATTTGGTATAGTCTCTCATAATACTCTCACAAGAGAGATAAGGAAAACAGGTACAGATGAAAGTAAAAGATTGTACAAAGGGGTGGGTTCAGTCAAATGGAGGGGTACAGAGAACAGGAGAGCCACAAGTACCTACCCTACACCTATACTATTTAGTAGAAGCCTTACACAAGCCCCTATAGCCCAGCTGTAAATTCCCAGGCTGTACCTACCTCAGAAATGCTAGAACGGTTACAAAATTTAAATAGCTACTGGGGCAGAGAGGGCTGCTTACAGATAATCAGCTGCACAATCACCAGGGAAGGCAGACCTCATGTGAGGGAAGTCAGAAGTTACAGAAAATCTCCAGCTGCATGCAATCACTCCATCTGCCCTGGAAATCCACAAACACCTGAAACTTTCTTGCATAATACAGATCTCCAAAATTATCCTGCAAATCCTAGCACAAGACATGCCTTCCAACAGGAGATACTGTAGCTAATCAATTATTGACAAGTTTTTAAAAGTGCCTTCCAATATTGCAAATCTGGAATTTTAACAAACTTGTTGTATGCATATATACAGGTATTCACCACATGATGAAAAAACGTGTGGTGTGATTGATCTGGCTAAGATAATTTAGGTTTGAATTTTATCAGCTCCTTTATGCTGTTCACCATATGCTGCACCATAACAGCATAACAAGTGTAGCAGCCCAGGGCAGAGTACAAAGAACTGGGATTGCCACTTTTGGTCACAGCAGTTGCACTGTTTGTTGCTTGAGGAATTATCAAGTCCCTGAACCTAAAAGTTTGTACTTTAAAGACTTCCTTGTCCTCCTGCATCACTTACTGGAGCAGTAAAACCAGAGGAGTGTGTGGAAGCTCCTCAAGACCAATGCCCAAAGGTGGCATGTACTGATGGAACCTAAAGGTCATCTGGACCAATTTATACACCAAGAGTGTTGGAAAAAATCTGGTGTTGCATCTCATTGAGTTTTGGCAAGCAAAACAGAACATCTGCACACCAGCTGTAGGTAATACAACCATTTTCTGCACCAGATCTGGCTGGTTGCTTTGAAAGTGCCCTCTTCAATATAGCAAGGATTTTTTTCCTAACATGATCTCATTCATCATCAAGAATCATCACACCAAAGGGGTCAGGCTGGGATGGAGCTCACTTTCCTCACAGCAGCCTGTATGGTGATGTGTTTGGGTTTGTACCTGGGTCAGTGACAGTAACACAGCAGGGTTTCAGCTGCTGCTGAACACTGCACAGCACTGAGGTTCTCTGGCTGCTTCACAGGGGTGAGCACGAGCCTGGGAGCAGTCACAGCCAGGACAACCCACC
>VYZR01117531.1:1297-11455 GCA_013400675.1 Oxylabes madagascariensis | reverse complement strand
GTTGTCTCTGCAAGGAGAAAAGGCAAAACATGTAATTATTAATAGTTCCCAATAGATGGCTCCCGAAACACAGACGTGACAGTAGTGCTGAGCACACAGATCAGATTAATTTCAAGACTAGCGATTCTATCATATCATAAACTGATAAAAATGAATGCTTCTCTTTTTTAAAAAAATATGCAATGATTATTTTGTTTCCTCACACTTTGGTCAGATCTGTAGTTATCTCAACCCTTTGTACCCCACGTTGGCACCAAAAAAGGTGCCAGTGGGGTTATGCTTTAACCCCAGCCAGCAACTAGGTATAATGCAGCCACTCACTTACTCCCCTCACTTCCACTCCTCCAGCTGGATGGGGAGAAGAATCAGAAAAAAAAAGTAAAAAACCTTTGTGGATTGAGATAAGAACTGCTTAATTCTTAAAGTTAACAATAACAGAAAAAGAAAACACAAGAAAAAAAAAGTGCTGAGAAATGCTCAGCCTGTCCCTGGGCAGTGATTAGTTCTGTCTATCCAACTCCTCCCAGTTTATATTCTAAGGATGACATTTTGTGGTGTGGAATATCCTGTTAACCAGTTAGTGTCAGTTGTTCCAGCTATGCTTCCCCACAACTTCTTGTTCACCTCTTTGCTGGTAGAGCATGGAAAGCTGAAAAGTCTTTGACTTGGAGTAAGCGCTACATTGGAACAACCAAAACATCAGTGTGTTATCAATATTATTCTCATATTAAAGACATAGTGCTGTACCAGCTAAGAAGAAAATTAACTTTATGCCAGCCAAAATAAGGACAGACACCTCCTCTGTCTTCTCCTTCATCTTCTCCCAATCTTCCAACATTTTTTTCCATTGCCTCTTCCTTCCTTTCTGCTGCCACCTTCTTCCACTGACTCATTCTATTCTACCTCTTCTGTCTCTTCCTCCTTTTCTTCTTACACCACCTTCTTCTACCACTTTCATCCTCTGCTTTCTTCTATGGCCATCTCCTCAAGATGCCTTCTTTCATTGCCTCTGGCTCTTTTTCCAACCCCTTCTTCCGTAAGTCTTCCTTCTCTTTTTTTGCTGCCTTCTTCTGACACTTTATTCCACCACCTTCTCCATTCCCTCTGCCTTCTTTACCTCTGCCATCTTCTTCTGTCACTTGCACCATCACATCCTCATTTTCTTCCACTACCTTTTTCTGATGTCTTCTTCCATCACTTACCTCATCACATTCTTCATCACTTCCTTCTTTCCTAATTCCAGCACTTTTTTCCATTGCCTTTCCATTATTTTCACATCCTCCTTTTCTTCTTCCGTCACACACTTCTGCTGCATTCTGTTACCTCTGCCCTCTCTTCCTTCTCTTCCTTTTTCCACCACCACCATTACCTCCTCCTTCACTTCTTCTGCCACCTTTTTCCTTCACCTCCTTTTTTGTCTCTTGCTTCTTCTTGCATTGCCTTCATCACCATTGTCTTCTATTGCCTCCTCAGTTGTTTCTTCCTTCTTTACTTTACTTACTCTACAGCCTCCTCCTCCCCCCTTTCCCTGTCTTCTTCCATAGCCTCCTTTTTCTCTTCTTCCAATGTCTTCTGCCACCTTTCTTCATTGCCTTGTCTGTAGCCTTCTCCTTCCCTTCTTACAATGTTTTGTTTGCCTCCTCCATTTCCTTCTCCTTTTTTATTCTGTGATTTTCTTCCTCTGCCTTTTTTTGTTCCCTCCATCATTGCCTCCTCCTCCTATTTTTCTGCCCGCTTCTGTTGCCTTCATCTGCCACAGCCACCTTCCAACGCAAATGCCTTCCTTCTGCCACCTCCACCTTCTTCTGTCTTCTTCCACCACCATTTTTTGTTGACTCTTTCCACCACTACTGCCTTCATGCACCGCCTGTCGCTGCTGTCTTCCTCCACTGCTTTCTGCTGCCACCAGCTCCTGTCAATGCAGTCTGCTGTCACATTCCATCACTACCTCCTGTTGCTGCCTTCTGCCACCTCCCACTGCTGCCACCTTCCACTGCTGAATTAATCAGCCACTGCCTCCATATGCCAAAGCTGCCTTCTGTCTCACTGCCTTTACCACTGCTTTTCACCACACCATTCCATGACTTCCTTTAGCCACTGTATCCCTCCACCTTTGGCCTCTGCCACCTTCCACTTCCTCCACCCACCCTTATTCACCACCTTCTTCCAGCTTCTTCTGTCACCTTCTCCATTGTCTCATTCACCATCTTCTTTTCTTCCACCTTCTTCTGCCTCCTTTCTTACATCATTTCCTCCTTCTTCTTCACCTCCTTCTTCTCTGCTTCTGCTGCAGCCCTTTGCAACTTCTTTTGTCACCTTCTCCATTGCCTCCTCCTTCTGCTCCTCCATGACCTCTGCCTGCTGCCACTCCTTGCGTCTGCCAGCTCTTCCACCATTTCCTCCTTCTACATTTCCATGACATCCTAATGAAACTGTAATTGGCAAGCCAAATAATCATAACTGTAGTTGTTAATGACTGTATAGGAATGTCTGTATCAGCTCATTGGCAAATGATTGGAAAACTTATATTTTTAATTAATATAATTATGAGAGAAGTGTTGCATTTTAACAGCATAAAGAAAATAGGTTTTTTCCCTAGAATATTGCTCAGTGGTACAGGTCCTAACTCTGCCTCTGACAATAATATTGTACTATTCCACTGACCCTTGAGTAAATAATGTCACCCTTCTATCTGTTTATCTTCCTGCCTTTTTTGTGTGTCTTAGCTATACATACTGGAGATCTTAAGACAGGGACACTTTAAATTAGTTATTTTCATTTTGCCCAGCATGAAAGAAGTACAATGAGATGTTTATAGCAAAAAGTAGTACGGAAGTGTCATATCCAGTTTAAGTATCTATATACTCTATGCTCTTTGACAATCAAGAGACGATTTCACAGAATACTTTTTGCCTGAAGGATCATCCAGGGGGCAGGGGTCTGTGGTCCAACCTCCAACTTAAAGCAATTCCAGTTTATAACCTAGAAGAGGTTGCTTAGGGCTTACCCATTCGAGAATTGGAAACCTCCAAGAAGGGAGATTCTACAATCTTTCTGGGCACTCTCTGTTCTGGCACAGTAGGACCCTCAAGGGCAAATTCTTTTCCTTTTATTCCTGCAACTGATAGCCATCCCATCTTATCATTATGGCATGTACTGTCTCTATTTCCCTGCATCTGCCTTTTTTGGTAGTGAAAGGTTGGAATTACACCTCCCCTAGCCCCACCTGCCCTTAGCTTTCTTCTCTCCAAGCCAAAAAAGAGTGTGTGTAGTGGTGTTTTATGTTTTATGTTTATGTGTTTCATGTTTAGTTTTAGCCAGTTGGTTCAACCTATGTACCCCCATNGAACAGGGAAGCCGGGTCACCAGAGAGAGATCACTCCGGGCGAGAAGACCCCCGCGACAAGCAGGTCTCTTGTTTTTTCTTGTATGTTATGTGCCACTTAATCATCTTGGACACTAATCAACTTGTTGGCCATCTGCTGGAAATTCTCAGATATTTAACGCTACTTTTGCCTGGAGGGGAAGGTGTGAACAAAATGACTTTATTCAGCCCTTTACAATAGTCAGCTCTCCATACGGAGCAGAAGGGGTTAGTCATCAAAGTCAGTAACACAGATCAAGCAGAAAATGGATAAAATGCTTTTTGCTAATGACATAATAGATGTGCTATTGACCTAGCAATGATAAAGAGTCTATGATCCATCTTGCCCTTAATTATTGAAGGGACAGATAATATTTTCACTAGTTTTACATGTTGTAAAAGAAATTTAACTATTTTTTTTAGCCTAGGAAGAAGGGTAAGAATCATTTTGCATTTTTCGCAGAAATTTAAATTGTTGTAGAGTGCCAGTGTCCTGGAACACATGAGATTTTTATCTACAAATAATAATTACAACATCTTAGCATACTAGATTATTTCTGTAGTGTGTGCTTGTTGACCAGTAACATTGGTGTTTGAAATGCATGAGAGAATGTGCAGGTCCAAGTCCCAGTTCTTTGACAGCTGTGCAATTATTTTCATTAGCCAATATGATAAGAGTCAAATAATTTACTAGAGTCTGTTGTTACTGTTGTTTGTACGCAAAACTAAATCATTCCATGAAATGCATGTCAAGTACCGTGTCCAGGAGATTTTCATTGAAACGTACTGCATTGATTTAAAAATCCATCCTTTTGGATGCACCAGCGTCTGAATGGGAGGAGCGCATAGGCATTTTCCCTGCAGGTGCTTCAGGGGAACCTCTGTCTCCAAAGGATAATGTAAGTAAGCCACCAGCTCACTTAGGTAAAGTGAAAACTAAAGCTTTCAGAAAATGCTGGCCTGGAAATATGTTTCTTTACTGAACTCAAGGACCGGATCAATTCCAGTGAAACACAACTTAGAACCATAGAATTATAGAATCATACAATCATAAAATGTTAAGGGATTGGAATGGACCTTAAAGACCATGTAGTCCCAATCCCTTTTTGTCCCGCACCGTATCTCTGGGTCACTAGTTTAGCACTTTAGTTCTCAGACTGCTCACACAGCCTCTTCTTATGCCCATGACTGATCCCTCCTCATTAGCCAGTTGTCTTGCTTTGGACCAGCAAATGAATTGTTTTGAATATATTGAACGTATGAAATGTATTGAAATGTTCTGAGTTTCAGTACAATTTAAAGGTGAAACTTCAAGGGTTTTGTGGACCTAGCACTTGACATTGGTGTCTCAGTTCCAGCAAAACTATAACATCAGTTAATTCAGAAAACTATTCTGGCTTTGTGAGGCCTTTTCACTATTTTCTTGCCCCTGCCCAAATGTTTTATTAACTTTCTAAGGACTATGAATTAAAACTCAGACAATTGCTTTCTATTTACTATATAGTATATGGGGTGTTAGTATGACACTCAAGAAAATTCTCTCAGGAGTGAGGCTAATCAAGAACAGAAGAAGTCTCACTTTAAGGATTACTGATATCACAGAGTCTGGAATCAGCCAGGCTTCCCAGTAAGGGTCCTGTCTTGTCTGGGAGATCTCATGCAATGAAGCTCTTGCAGAGAGGTTCATTTTGAGTAAGCAATTAGTTATTTTTTTTACCTTTTTGATGTAGATACATAAGTAGGCATGGGGCATCTGTGCCTGGAAGAGTTGTTGCTGACTCCTAATTTTCTGCAAAGTCAGTTCTTTATCAAGTTTCTTTGTCCTGCACTCACCAGTTTGTTTTTCGCATTTTTTTTTCTGAGAGGAACATGCTCTTATAAATAAGATGATTCCCAAGAGAATTCTGTCACTGCAAAATACATGTTTGCCAGTCAAATAGATGATAGATTTGCTAAAATACTCCTTGTTACGGAAAACCTTTGCTATTGTTACCTGTCATTCTTCACTGCAGTGGCTGAAAATGATAACTGATGCCATCCATCTCTTGTACAGCACAACATAACATTTTCAATAATGAGTTGGGCAGTTGGACAGCGTGCACCCTCAGCAGTTTTGCAGATGATCCAAAACTGGGAGGACTGATTGATACACCTGTTGAGAGAAAGGCAACGTCCTGTACATGGGAAAAATAACCTCATGTACCAAAGTTGGAAAGCAGCTTTGCAAAAAAAAAAAAAAAAAGGATGTAGGAGTCCTCAAGGAAAGGTTGAAGATGAGTCAGCAACATGCCCTTGCAGCAAATAAGTCCGACAGCGTTTCTGACTGCACTAAGAAAAGTATTCCCAGATCAAGGAAGTTATTACCCCTATTATGTCACCAGCAAGGTCACATCTGAGATATGTGTTCAGTTCTGGACTCCCCACCACAAGAATTATATGGACATGCCAGAGCAAGTCCAGCAAAGGGCTACTAAGATCATGAAGGGACTGGAGCACCTTTCATATGAGGAGAGGCTGAGAGATCTGGGATTATTTAGCCTTAAAAAAAGAAGGTTCAGGAAGCACCTTATTGATGGGTATGAATGTCTGAATAAAGAAAACAACATCAGCTATTCTCAGTTGTGTAAGAGGCATAAATTCAATTCCAGAAAAATCTGTTTAAACATAACCCCCCTTATTTTCTACTGTAAGGGTAGTCAAACACAGAAACAGGTTGCCCAGCTATGTTGTACAGCCCTTGAATATCTTTGGATATTGAATATCTTTGGAGATGTTTCAAACCTGATTGAATACTGAGCAAGCTGCTCTAGCTGACTATTATTCAAGAGCAGAGGTCAGCCTAGACAATCTCCAGAGATTTCTTCCAAGATCAAGATATTCACTGTGATTCCATAAACCAAATCTCAAAGCTGAAGAGTCTTAAATGTTCTTTTAATTTTTCAGGTGTTTGCATAAATAAATGATAATTTTTAAATTGACTCTCACACACCCAGGAAAGAGGTAGATATGTTTTTCTGTACCAAATAAGTTGACTCTTTGTATCTGCACTACATTTCAACTTTCCTTTTGGAGGTTGCTGTTATGCTGCCTGCAGTGAACTGAAGTAAGATACATAAAAACAATAAAAATTTTCCATTAAACTGTATAGGTTTATGGTTGAGGTCCTGCTCTCCTAGCACTCTTAATAAGTTGGAAGAAGCAAATCCTAGTCCTAGTCTCATAGGAGTAGTTATATTACCTGCTGAAACTACCAGGAATATATATTCCGTTTATTGACTTTAAAGTCAACTAGGAGAGATTTTATGTGCCATTTTAGCTGCAAGACTGTCATTTCTGTCACCATTAGTCCTATAAAAAATTACATAGAGCACTGCAAATTAAAAACTTCACTTATCCTTGACCCTGTAGACATACAAGCTATCCTCAAATTTTGGAACCTATGCCTATCCCAGCCCAGACTATTTCAAGTGATAGGTCTTCCTCAAATCCTAATGCTGATTTACTGCTTACTTTCTCTTGAAGAAGCTAAACAGAAGAGACAGCTAAGTCTGTAATGGTTCCTTCTGAAATGTCTAAGCTTGTGTAAATTAATTGCCTTAAAAGACACAAGCTATTATACAAATCCTACTTAACGACCATTAAAGCTAAATGAATTCTAAGCAGGAAGAGGAATTATCCTGTGGGCCACCATTAATTCATTAAGCAGCTCTCTCTTCCTTCACTTCTCTGTTTCTTTTCTGCATTTTTTTCCTCTTTAATCTTGTCAAAATGCCCGAAGAAAATAAAAACAGTTGAAAGCATTTTCCCACAGAGAACAGAGCTGTGAAGAATTCATCTCACTATTTCCTGAAGTCAATGTGTAGGAAACCAGGATGGGTTTGAAGGAAAGATTCTGTGGGAATAGATATGAAAATCCTAGCTCAACCATTCTGATCCTTGCTATTCCCTAATTTTTTCACTGTGTCTTCAAAAAGTCTCTTTGGGCAGTACAGTCTTGAACTACTCCATGAAAACAGTCTCTCAACATAAAATTCTTTTAGTTGCAGAGGCAAAGCGAACAAGAAAAGTATTTGGCATGGGCTTCCAGAATCTGGAATGTTACCAGTAAGCACTGCACAGTTGACAGCTTTATGATGATATAATTGCTAAATGATAATGGCTTCAACAGCTGTGTCACAGACCAAATGTTTTTACACAATCTTTTTCAGGTCATATTTATCCTAGTCCACACAATTCCAATCCCCAGAGTCTGTTTATGAGATTATTTCAAGCTCCATGACTTGGTCAAAAGGAGCACAGTGAAGATTATTTACTAGGCCTAGTTGATTAAGGGAGTAGAGCTCCTCTACATCTACTGAAATCTACTTTTTCAGCTCTAAAAGTAGGTGCAGCTCTACTGCACCTACTTTCAGTGAAAAGTAAATCCTTCCCCTCTGGGATGCATCTCATGATCTGTACCCCATAGAAGGAGAGTATCCCAGTCCCAAAGTCTGGTTGATACATAGTCTTACAGGCACAGACTAGTGCTAGTATTGCCATGAATTTCACTGAAAAAAAGATTGATGCAGTTTTTGACATTTTTCCCTGTCCTCAAAAAGACTGTGGATTTTCTTAAATAAGATCGCAGTTTTAATTCAGTGAAATTTCAGTCTTCAGGATAGGAATAATCTTCAGGCATGTAAACTGTATCAGCCCTAGCATGCATCCTGAGTTGCAAGGCTACTATTTAGAGCTAGTTTATATTCTCTACAGGTAAGTTGTAGGTAACACTCTTAGAAGTCAGACAAAAAAGATACGGAAAGACAATGCTTTGACACGAGCAGTTTGTGAAGGAGACAAAACTTCCATTTGCAGTTCTGCAAGTGCAGGTCAGTTAACAGTGGAATCAAGCTTGAGGATATTTATTATTCCTGTCTCTATTGCTGTATTAAGAGCTAACGCTCATGGGACTGGGAAATATTCTTATTGGACAGCACAATTCTTTACAGCTCTCTATTGATTTCAAGGTTCTATAATTGGGTTTATATGGTATTGTAACCCAACACTTCAGGCAGAACTTCTGTTATTTGAGGCCCANTAGCAGGAAGATGATATTTTAATCAGTTTGACCAACACATTAATGTCTTTGGAATAAAAATACTCTCTGAATCACATCCTATGATTTCAGAGCTCTTATTTGAGTTGCTCTCATTGTTTGGGCTTTCACTTGATGTTATTCTAGCCTTTTTTAAACTAAGTGCAATAATTATTAAATATTTTATTGTGCAGCATACTGCAGCTTCAGGGCATACTGAAGGGCACTGCTATGATGTTTTATTGCAGTTGATAATAAATGTGGTAATATTTTGGGTGTGCTTGTCATTGGAGTGTTCTGTTTACATTCTGTTACCCTACTTACTTCCCCATTCCTGCGTGCTAAAATGGATCTCTTTGTAACTGCAAACAAAACAAAATTTGAATCATGTGAGTGATTCTGGAGCTCTCTGAGTAGGATGGTGTTTTACTGGAACAGAAACTCACATGGGCTTCCTGCACAGCTGGATATAAGTGGTCAAAAATTATCTTGGCTTGCGCATACTCTTGGCAGGACATGAAACAAAGTCTGTTCCCAAAGCCATTTATACATGTTAACATAGGACTGAGCCTGATCACAGAAACTCTTAGTCTCAAGGCTGCAAAAGCCTTTTGATCCAGAGGCAATCCATGGCAAAGGAGGACTTGACTCAAAACAATCTGATTAAGAAAAGTGTGTCTTGCTACTAAATCTTTATTTTAGAGTAACTTATTTTGCATAATTGTGTTTCCACCTCTCCCAATAAAATACATCTGCATGGCAAAGTGCACGGCCAGTGACTTTTTGGTGGAACTTATCACATAGCACCACAGGTTGTTATTAGTAGTCACAGGTAGAGCATACTTTGATAGGTAGTTTGCAATGTCTTGCATTCATAGTATGCATTTTACACTTGTCAAACAGAGCAGAAATTGGCTAAGTAAACAAGGTCCTTTACTGTAACTGCTGCATATTATCCAGCTTTTGTTAGTGGTCAGTTCATACTATGTCCACTCTTTATATGCTCCTGAGTATTTACAAATATTCTTTAAGAACAGTTTTCCTTTCTCTTTTCTCAGTTTTCTGCTACTTTGTTACTGCATTTCATTTTTCTCTTTCTCAGAACAAGGTCTTTGATTTTTCACTTGCTGGCTCAATAACTTAGTGAGTTTTTAAACAAAATGGACTCATTCAGAGAATTCATAGAAACCTGAAACTTATGGAATTATTCATATGTACTGAATTATACTATTGAGCCATTAGAAACTTTTGCTTCAAGCTAGCCCCAGAGAGGAATGAGTTCAAGAAGCCAAGAAAATCTTTGCTTTGGCTTTTGCTCAGTTAGCTATCTGAAAGCCATTAAATCTTACAATCATGTCACACATGTGCTCTGTGTACCTTCTGAATTGTCTGGCTGACAGACAATTGACAAAGACAACTAAAATAGGGCTAAATACTTGGAAGTGAACATCAAATAAGATTTCTATTTATCTTGTCATCGATGTTACATAAGAATCATTGTTTTAATGCTGTTGACTTCCATGACAAATGGAGAATTTGGCTTCCCCTGGACAAATATAGAAGAGAAGCTGACTTGGACCAAATAGCAGCAAAATCAAAGCCCATTTTATGTTGGCTCAGTTTTTCAGAGTTTTTCAGAGCTCAGGTATGACTGGTATCTTTTTCAGGCCTCAAATGAGATGTTTTCATAGATTTTCCCAGTTATGGGAGGTGGTTTTTT
>VYZR01117530.1:33924-44966 GCA_013400675.1 Oxylabes madagascariensis | reverse complement strand
TGACTTAGGATCCTCTGTTGGAAATGACATAAGTTTCCCAGTTAATTTTTAGTTAGTTGTGTGCAGTGCCCAGCGTCAGTTAAGTTTCTTCACAGACATAGTTACTTTTACCATTAAATCATCCAAACCTAAAGTTTGTTTAAACTAACCCTGACAAGCTTCAGTAAACAAAACCAAAGGGATTTGAAGACTGAGCATCTGGGATTTTAAATTGATGGCCCTCCAAGGGCATTGGTATAACCAGAAGATACAGAGGAGAATAAGGCCTGGAAAGTTGCAGACTCCCCATCTGAGCAAAAGATAAAGACTAAAGAATGTGGACAGATTAGCATGAAGAGTGAGGAATCAATAACCAATAGGGGACAGAACACTTACTAATGAAGAGAGTTATGCAACTTAGAACCAATTNTCCAAATTTGCCTGTTCTCCCAACTTAACAGCTTTCCCTAGGTCAAAATTGACTGCAACACTCATTAAAATTTATTAATACAAAGCATGGAGTTTGATATTTTACATATTTCTGTTCTAATATCTGATGCAGGATGATAGGACACATGAATATATGTTTACCCTCAACCTACATATGTACCCTCAACCCACATACGAAGAGGAAGGATTGCTGGTACTGCAAATTATTTGAAGTGTTTTTTAACCTTTCCTGGTATTGACATCATTTCCTTTGGGAGTGGAACAGACCCTGTCATAAGTTATAGCTTCTATTCAGCACAGTAAATCTCATCTAGTCTGGCAAAGGTTCTTCTCTGGCAATTAATTTCATGTTTTATTCATCCCAGAATTCTTTAAAGCTCCAAATCAAAATGCCACTTCGTGCATTGCAAACCACATTATGAACAGCCCGTATCACAAATAAAGGTGCTTTTTGCATAGCAATCAGATTGCCTCTTTTCAGAGAAAATGAATCTAGCTCTGTGTTTATCTCACTAATTGCACTCACAGCATTACAAATTATCACCCACCTCCCATTTACATTATTCAAAACTCAATCTCTGTAAGTTACTAAACCAAAAGTGAGCCATACATTTCCTCCTGAGACCCAGAAAATGTATCGTTTGAACTGCTGATCTATATGAACTAGATTTACCAGGAAAACAGTTTAGATACCATAATTGATAAGAGAATAATCATCTGAGAGCGTGTGTGTGCTGTAAATGCACTGCTTAGGAGAAAAGAAGACAGCTGACCCAGCACATTGCTGAATTTATGTCTCTCTGATAATTATAAATGTGAAGAGCCAGTGTCTTACCTGAGGTCAGTTGAATGCAAGAGATAATGTAACATCCAAATGGAAAGCACTGAGCACTTTCACAGCTTCCCCCCCAGATGCCCTCACAGCTCTAATAAGTTTATGGGTGACGTTAGTCGGTTTTCATTGTTCCACTGCACTAATGAAAAACAAAAATCTTCCACAAAGAGTTACATAAATGTGTGTCCCAACTAGGACACATGGGAAAAGGGGCCAGTTACAATTCTGCTGCTCATATTTAGGCCCACCTCCAACTGATGTCAATGGGTTTTTCTTTTGCTTGAAGCTGTACTGAATAAAAACCAAGAGACTGAACCCCCAGTTAAAATGCTGGAGCTTAGAAAGTAGTGGAGATCAAGGTGGCAACTGAATAAAAACCAACAGGCAAGCTACAGTGGAAAAGAAGATAAATTTTCTATGTGTCAGAAGCTGCTGTATGAGACTGCTAATTTAAAGGTAAATACTCTCACTGTAGTTTGATTCTTTTTGTACGAACTACTGAATTTTTGTGATCACTAATCTACCAAATTCCAGGTTTTCCTTTTCAAAAATTTTTAGAAAATTCTTGTAAATAGTGAATGATAGACTGTAAATATGATTGTCTAGCTTTGAGAAAATGATCTAAACTAATCACTAGTTAATGGAAAATGTTCCTCTTCTTTCCTTAATGATGTTCATGTGTATTTCGTTGATATAACATATATACCAGGTTAAGAATCTATTCAAAATCACAAAATGCCAACAAAAAAAGGTTTGTCACTTTACATTTCCTTCTATTGCCCTACGTCATTTTATTTATTATATTTATTTGACACCCTGATAGCCAAATGCCTTTATTTGTTAATTATACTCCTCATTTATCCTGAGCAATATAAAAAATTTTTCTGGTAATGTGAGGAGAAGATATATACACTATGGGCCATAAAGCACCTCCATTTACTACTGCCATGTTTTATCGTCTCCACCTCTTGGCTTGAAATTTATTGGAGGTGAGTGTGATCAGAATTACACTGGAAGTCTGCATGCAAGCAGTTTTGGCATTGTACCACAGCTACAGGAAAAACAGCCAGGCTGAAGGCTTGAATTATGATCTTGGCCCTTCCCCTCCTGCCTTCCTTGGCCAACTTTTTCTTAATGTCCTTTCGAAAACCTGGCATCATAACAATGCAAAAGAGCGGCAAGAATGATGTTCAGAATCCCTTGGATGTACTACTTCGTTTGATGGCATCCACAGTGAGCAAGCAGCCAATAGGTTTATCCTTAGGGTTCTCAAGAAGAGAAATACCCTCATATCTCCTTATTATCTTTCTTCTCTTTTCCTTTCTTCCTCTCTTTCTCTCTTCTTTTTGTCTTTATGTTTGGTTTTGTAGGGAGATGGATTATGAGAAATTATAATTAGGGGAGGTTTTTTTGCTGGGTCAACTCAATCTGAGCCTTTGCATTTTAGCACCAGGAAGCATTATGAATCGAAAGCTAAATATATACTATTTCTCTGCAATGAAGAACACACCCCCTTTAAAGAGGGGTTCTATAAAAAGAAACTCTGTTTAATAGCTCACAAGAAACACTTCTGCAGCTAGCAAAAGGCTTTTGTACAATTAGCCCACTCACCTTCAGAGGATTTATATTTTGCTGGCAAATATGGTCCACTGTAACTGCTTTCCTCGCTTTCCTACACATACAGGAGAAGGACACTGAGCAGATCTTGCAATCAAATATGCAGGGGTTTTATCTGCAATAAACTATGTATAGCATGAATAAAACATTTGTTTGTAATTTTCTGCAAACAGACCTTAGTATTTATGAAGTTGTTGGTTATGCATAACTTTATTTGTCAGTATGTCACAGCCTGGCAGGGTTTGTAAAACTATTGTTTCTCAAATGATTTTGTCTATTTTGTACATTGTGATTTACACATTCAGTTATTGTTTCCTCCAAGCTGGAAATAAATAATCAGTCTTTTTCTTAACTGCCTATATATATGCAGTTTTTCCCAGGAACTGAGACAAACAAAGATCCATTTACATGAAGGTATAATGAAATATAAAAAAGAAAAACTATCTAAGTGCAGTTGAACTGAACGCATTTGAGTAACTAGCCTTGAACGCAGCTTCACAGTGTTTATTTAGCTTTATCCTTTAGCTTATTTGGGGTTTTCACCCTAAGAAATAACAAGAAGAGTTATGTTCCTGCAGTATGACAAGGGTCACCAGTTCTGCTCCCATCTAGGAATTATCACCTCCTCCTCTTAACTCAGACTTCATAACCTTTTTAGACATTGTGACTCACTATAACTCTAAAAGAAGAATGACGATAAGAAGGATAAACACTTCTGCTTGCAGTAGTTTGAAGTGAAGCCTGTATTTAAACACTTGCTTGTGTAGAATTTTCGAGCGAGTCCTCCAAAACCAGGCTTCCCAGCCATCACTGGTCGTTTTGTTTCCACCAATAGGTGTGTATGTACTAACACCATCAGAACGTTCCATCTAAAAATTAGGCTTTTGGCTTGAGCTGTCCCTTCAGGATAAACATACTAGCTCCCGAATGCTTATATGTCTGCTTGACAACTGTACCCAAAAAGCTTCATCACTTTATAAGGATATATTCAGCCCTTGTGTCACTTGTAAATAAATCATGGTTTCCAGAGAAAGAGCAGAAAAGGGAAAAGATTTTTCCCTTCCCCTCCCACACTATGAGCCTCAAACAGTTTTCAGATGTCTCCTATGGCCAAACTGCAGTTTCTTGGAGAAACACAGTGGTTTGTAAAGGTCCACGAAAATAGACATGCGCAAAGGGATAAAAATGTGGTAGGAAAATATTTTATAGTTAATGTCTATGCAAACCTAGTCAATGGTCCTCCAAACAAGGAGCAGAAGGAACATCATATGGTTTAATAACGCTTGCTCACTGAATAAATTGAAGTTACTCCAATGTTGGAGACAAGGAATGAACTAGTTGTAGAGAATTACCTGCTTATCATTACTTAAAACAGTCATACAACTTACAGTACTTTGAACTCTTACCAAAATCCTAGTGGATCCTACAAGCAGCCATCATGGTATTCTGGAATCTTCACTGAAGGATCAAAGAATCCTCTGCTGAAAAGGCAAGAGAGAAAAATGGTCTGTAGACAGTTTTGTCTCATATGCTTCAAATACTCTGTCTGCAATTCTTCTCTGGAAGACAAAGTAGGAGGGATCTTCTCCCTGATGCTTGAGTGAGTTTAGTTTGTGTGTTTATGTCTCCATGGAGAAAATGTAAACACATCTGTTTTCTTTTACTCTTCGGATGGAAGCATTCTACACAGAATTCATCATAGTAGGGAACAAAAACATTATCTCGAGGCAGAAATGGAGATCATTCCATACACAATGAGAAAGGAAAGCTGGTTTAGTTAATTTTCATCAATGATCAGTGTCACCAGAAGAGCAGAGCAGTGGAGTTTACAGCCATATCTTAAAGCTAAGGGTTTGCGTATCTTGATACTTGAATAATAAAATAACATTAATAAAACAGTTGATGTTAAGCTTGTGTTACAAGGGGAGAAAAAGAAATATAAATGCGGGATACTCATTGCCATCAGGAGAAATGCAATAGTCAACAACTCTGAAATGTCAGTGTGACATTATAATGCTGCCACATCTGTTATACATTGTTGCCCTTCGCGTAATCTCTAAAAATTAGTAATTCTCAAGACCTGACAACAAAGCTACATTATCAGTAACTTTATTTTACATTTCCCCTAGTATCTATGCACTGCCAGTTAATGAAAGAGGAAAAGACACTGCATTGCAGTGGTGGCAGTTTTGTACCTTTTTTTAAAGATGGTCCAAGAACTCGCGAAGGAAAACTAAAGTTTAAGCAGAGTTCATTGTTTCAATAGCTGAATGTCCATTCAGCGCCTGAAGCACATTAAGCTGGTTTTTACCAGTCAAAAGAATGTCCCATGGTCCTTGTTAATCCACTAACATAATGGAACATACCACTTGCAAACACCACTGTCAGCAAAAGGAGAAAATATGAAAAAAAAAGAGTTCCTACCAGAATTTTAGTGGTTTTCACAAAATCAAGTCATTAATTTTAGAAAATCCACATTTATCACAGCACACTACCTTCAGTATGCATTCCAGCATTTTATTAATCATTCCTGCTTGTGAAAACTTCAGCCTGCAATACGAAATAGTCCCACGATGCACTGATCGATTTTTGGCTGTGGCCACAAGCCTAGAAATAAGTTCTTTTTATAAAGTATCTTCTCTTCAATAGAAGGGATTGCTTTTTGCCACACAAAGTCCTCACAACAGTAAAGAAACAGAAATGATGTTTCAAAGATATATTGGAAATTTCAAATACCAAATCTTTTTGTCATGGACAAGTAACGTATTAGTAGTTTCCCGGGTGAGTCCTATCGTCTGATGGGCACCTGGCTCCTCTCTGTAAATCTTCCAGCGTGCTGCAGCAGTGTCAGCACATCTCGGAGTCGGGTACTAACAGACGGGTGAGGCAGCTGTAGCTGCACTGATAAAATCAGCCATCACAGACACCAACTCGCGCAGCCCAGCCCGTTAGAGAGCAGCGGCAAACCAGGCCCCGGGTGTGACAGGGATGGGGTGAACTCAAATTCCCGCAGGGGACCGCGGCCAGTCCATTCCGTCAGGAATGCAGACACATCATTGCTCAGGGAGCCGGGCGGTGCTGAGACCTCCGCCAAATCACCTGTGTGAGCGCGGGAAATTTGAAACCCCCGTGAAGGGGACTCCCAACAACGAACTTGGGCTGCGTGAACCCCTGCAGGTGTTCTTGTCGCATTCCTGCCTCCAGCATCAGCCACACGCTGGGCCCATCTGTTTCTTCCAATGGTGCTGCCTGTGGCTGGAAGGAAAATGTGACCCGTGCTCCAGATTCTCTCCACAATTGTCCCGGGGCCCTGACGACCCTTTTGATTAACTCTGGGCTGTCCATTGTGGTTTCATCACCACCCACAAGGAAAAGCGGTAGCAGGCAATAGTTCAAGGGCCATACCAGATCAGGAAGTTTCCTAGTGATGTCCTTAACCTAGGCTTGGGGAAGCAGCAGACTTCCCCAAGAGGAGGGTCTGGCATTTGGATCCTCTGTTCTTGTCAGAAGGGGAATAGTCGCCTACAGCTATAACCTACCTTTATTTTGACCAAGTCACAGAGTTTGGCCCTTCTGCCCCTGGCAACACCTCTGACCATCACCGTATCATGTATTCACCGGCCTCGCACATACAGAGTTTCCATGTCTTGAAGTCTCGTTCTGGTCCTTGCAGAGGACACGGCTCGGCGCTGAGGGGACACACCCGCCCGGACCGTTCTGGTCAGGGAGGACGGCACGGCTCGGCGCTGAGGGGACACCCCCGCCGCAGCCCGTCGCCCCCTCAGCCGCTCCCCGGCCCTCCCGCGCGCTCGCCTTTGAACCCCGCGGGGCGCGCGGGCGCCCCCTCGAGAGCTGCCGGCCTGAGGGGAGCTGCGTGCGCTCCCCGCCTGGGACGTGCTTGCCAGTCGGTTATCTTTCCATACTTTCAATATTTATTTTATAAAGGTATCAGCTACCCCGCTCTAAGAACACCCTGCAGGAAGAGGTGTTGGCATTCATGTCGCGATTTAAGCTGTTTAGTTGCCAGCTGGACAGGCGGGATATCACAGCTGCAGCCCAAGTGTTGTCTGGAAGGACAGTTCAGATGATTGAAGCTGGAGCCATTTCACAGTCGTTTGACAGCTCCTTCAGATAGGCCGTCATTTTTTATGCCTTTAGAATACTTGACGAAGGAATTTAATGACATGATCATACTTAGAGTGAAAAGGACGCAGTCAACATCTCAGGCAATTACAAANAATCACCTGTGTGAGCGCGGGAAATTTGAAACCCCCGTGAAGGGGACTCCCAACAACGAACTTGGGCTGCGTGAACCCCTGCAGGTGTTCTTGTCGCATTCCTGCCTCCAGCATCAGCCACACGCTGGGCCCATCTGTTTCTTCCAATGGTGCTGCCTGTGGCTGGAAGGAAAATGTGACCCGTGCTCCAGATTCTCTCCACAATTGTCCCGGGGCCCTGACGACCCTTTTGATTAACTCTGGGCTGTCCATTGTGGTTTCATCACCACCCACAAGGAAAAGCGGTAGCAGGCAATAGTTCAAGGGCCATACCAGATCAGGAAGTTTCCTAGTGATGTCCTTAACCTAGGCTTGGGGAAGCAGCAGACTTCCCCAAGAGGAGGGTCTGGCATTTGGATCCTCTGTTCTTGTCAGAAGGGGAATAGTCGCCTACAGCTATAACCTACCTTTATTTTGACCAAGTCACAGAGTTTGGCCCTTCTGCCCCTGGCAACACCTCTGACCATCACCGTATCATGTATTCACCGGCCTCGCACATACAGAGTTTCCATGTCTTGAAGTCTCGTTCTGGTCCTTGCAGAGGACACGGCTCGGCGCTGAGGGGACACACCCGCCCGGACCGTTCTGGTCAGGGAGGACGGCACGGCTCGGCGCTGAGGGGACACCCCCGCCGCAGCCCGTCGCCCCCTCAGCCGCTCCCCGGCCCTCCCGCGCGCTCGCCTTTGAACCCCGCGGGGCGCGCGGGCGCCCCCTCGAGAGCTGCCGGCCTGAGGGGAGCTGCGTGCGCTCCCCGCCTGGGACGTGCTTGCCAGTCGGTTATCTTTCCATACTTTCAATATTTATTTTATAAAGGTATCAGCTACCCCGCTCTAAGAACACCCTGCAGGAAGAGGTGTTGGCATTCATGTCGCGATTTAAGCTGTTTAGTTGCCAGCTGGACAGGCGGGATATCACAGCTGCAGCCCAAGTGTTGTCTGGAAGGACAGTTCAGATGATTGAAGCTGGAGCCATTTCACAGTCGTTTGACAGCTCCTTCAGATAGGCCGTCATTTTTTATGCCTTTAGAATACTTGACGAAGGAATTTAATGACATGATCATACTTAGAGTGAAAAGGACGCAGTCAACATCTCAGGCAATTACAAATTTAAAAAAGATATATGTGGAAGCAGTATGATATTAGGGTATCGAAAACAGGCAACAGGTGAAAATCATGTCCAAAAGGGCTGCTAAGGGGACCTGGCTTTTGGGTAGCACAAGCAGAATTATAAAATTCTGTATGCTTATATACTGGCTTCTGTAAGCCAGTATTCTGGCTGGTTATGCTATCATCAGTTGGTTGGTTTAATATATTTTTGAAATCCTAGACAAACCAGTCTATTTCCACCAGTTACAAACCAGTTACATTAACTGATGTTAGGCACTAAGCTATATTTTAATTTCATCCCATTTGTGCTTTGATCATTAGCACCCATTTACCTAATCAGGAGAAACAGAGTTGAATAACTCACTGAAAGTCCTCAGTTTGTAATGGTGACCAGCTATGAAATCAAAGCTCTTTCTGGTTAGCACAGACTTGGGGGGAAAAGGGATTTTTACATGCTGATGCCCATTTTTGGACAGCAGAAAATTAGCTTATTGTTGTTCCACTACAGGTCCATTATTATTCCTTCTGTGAATTTACAATACTCAAACATTGACCAAAGAAATATTGGAGATATTTATGAGCATATAACTCCAGAGAAAAATGTGCTCTCTTTCATTGCTGGAATCCAGAATATATTCCTCTACAATGATTCAGCATTAGAATTAAGTTCCTGTATCTTCCTTTCTCTCTGTGATACATCCACCCATTTCCATACTGTGTGTGGTGATCCTTTGGTTTTAATTTTCCAATGTCTTCCAGTGCACTATTGTCACTGAACAATGATGCAACAACAATATAATCTTCTTGGGATCATGCTTGACAGGCAAATGCTTTTTTGCTGTAAATCAACACATCACCAACAATAAATTAACCTGCTGCTGTGTGTACTATAAGGGGATGTGGGGTGTAATTTACTAAGCATCTGTCAAAACCTCTGTTTGAGGCCTTTTCCCCACCCACCCCTTCTCATTCTATCCCCTGGGAAAATAACCTACCCAAATATGAAGGGATTCTCTCAGGTAACGGGTTTTATCTTCAGCAATAATTAAGATTTAAATTAACTTTAAAGTGTACAAATATTATTCTTGTGACCCTTTGGGAGCAGCACACACATCTCCTGAAAACTGCACTCCCAAAATTCAAAATTTACTTTGTAGCACAATGCTTCCTTCAGGACAAAATGCCACACTCCTGAAAGCCTTAGCATTCTCTCTGCTCTGCTGCTGAAGGATTACTATTCCTAGAAGATTTAGCTCTGTAAGATAAGTGTTAACACATTCTTTCTGCAGGTCTCCAGGGTCTGAAGTTTGAATTTAATGTGAACTGAATAAAATCATTTGCTTTTTGTCACCATGGTCCATGAACTGTGGTTTGAGGCCAATATGTGACTCTAAGGTAAATTAGTTTAGCTCCAACTCCCTAATCCCCAGATAAGATCATAAAATCACCACACCTCACTCAGTACTTTTTAGCAAAAAAGCCTGCCTCTCTAGTAATAATGAAAACTCTGAATTCTAGTCACTGGCCTCACAAAGATGATGGCTCTTTCAGGTTCAGGTGAAGGATGTGACTGTGTATGGAGAGGATGGAGTGCAGCCAACACAGCACAGTAACCTCCATTTCACGTTGATGTTTGATTTCTGGAAATCTACTCAGAAATCTATTTTTAAAACAATGGACAACCCTCTTTCTACTACTCTTTCTCTCATAAACAACAACATACACATACTTTTATATGTAATTCTTCTTAGTTAAAACTCATGCTCTGCCTTAGGTAAAATTCAAGAATAAACATGGGAGGAACTCCTCATGTAGACTGTTGTAATGACAAGTTTAGTTATGATTTATTCAGTTTATTCACATGCAAACATAGAAACTCAAATGCAGAGACGGTTGCTTGAAAAATAGGTCTTTTCCGTAAAATTACATATGCTAGAGAAGGAAAATACTCAAATATGCAACAGGCAAAATGTCCCCATTCATATGAATTCACTGTTATGTCAAACATTGGTACCACCTCTCTGGATTACTTGCTACTAGTTTCACTAAATAAATAATTTAGTAGCAGGAACTTCTACTAAACAACTAAAAGCAAATCAATAGCAAGAATTACACTGAAATAGAAAAGTATATCTAAATGTCATTTCAGTGGCATGCGCAGGTACTGCACATTTTAACAGCATAAACCTGATGTTGCTTGTGTCCTGGCATGGAGCAGAAAGAACCAATACAGTGAATCCTCCCATTTAATAGGTAAAACCTAACTTAATAGAACACTTCTGCCAATTTAATGGCATAATCTTGCATAAAAAGCATCCATGAGAGAAAATGCAGAGGGAAGCCTGTGAGCTCCTTTAAGATTGTTTGCACAGTAAAAGATAAACTCAGCAGACCAGTCTCAATTTTTTTCTCTGAAGCAAGCTTCAGTATTTTTTATTCCATCATGAATTTTTTTAAAGAACCTTTCCTTCAAGCTCAATAGACTTATCAAACAAACTTTCAGTTCATAGGGAGATAGGAATTTAAAGAACAGCAAATAGCCATAAGCTTGTAAATTGATGGATGCCAGCATTGCTCAGATGTTTTTTGTAGAATTTAAGCGACTACAGTCAAGCATATTGTACTCGAGTGAGCTCTCGAGTGCTATTCTAGATTCAGAATAATTTATGTAGGCATAGGCAGAATAGGTCCAGATTTACCAAAAGCAGAACAGAATTTGTTCACAATGTTATAAAAGCTTAATTTAAGATTCAGCTTAAGCCCTGGTGCTTTAAAATC
>VYZR01117530.1:10602-28771 GCA_013400675.1 Oxylabes madagascariensis | reverse complement strand
ATCCACTCAGCAGCAGGGGGTTATTCAGCCACACACTGTGCAAGATGGGGTGCCTCAGATAATGTGTGAGAGATAATAATGCACACAGGGAGGGACACATGCTGCTATATTTTGTGCTTCATTGGTTTTCTGCAAACAGCATTTGGCTCTTGTTGCACTCAGAACATCAGGGTTCACACAACCTTTAAGCTGGTTATTTTTTATCTTTACGTTGTTGATGTATTTTAACTTAAATACAAGGATGTGTTTAGTAACAATGCCCACAACCACCGAGACACAGCTCCATGTAAGACTTAGTTTGTATACTGTATACTTTGCAGATGCTAACAATGAACAAGGTCAAGAACAGAGGTGTTCTTTCTTCCTTTCTTTTTAATCAAAAAGAGAAGAAAAAACTTTGCCCATCCTAGCAGAATACAAAGCAGTTAATTAATTTCTGATATGCAAATCCACGGTGTAAATGTACTCAGCTATATTTTAAAATAGATTTGTAACAGTTCACTTCTCATATAATCCTTCTCTCCTTTCTTTCACAAAAGAACCAGGAAAGGGCATTTGCAGCATTTTGTGCTATTTACTTTTGGCACATAAAAAACCTCCCCCAAAAGAGGGAGGGAACACGTGCAAATGTTTCCTACCTGCACGAAGGAAACATTCAGTAACATCACAGAATGGGGTTCCCAGGCAGTTATTCACAAGCAAGCAGTCNTCATGTGTATGTTAAGAGAAGTTTTATAGATGTGTAGTTATATTTATTATGGTATGTTCTCCCCATAGTCCTCTTTCCCCTCCCCCTTGCATTGTTGGCACCGGATGGCCGTGGTAGCCCAGGCATTTGGGGAGGGGGCTGGCCTGTTACTAAGAGGCAGGCACGGCAACACCTGCCCTCAGTGGAGATGTAAGAAAGTGATCTCCACCAATGCACGGCACAGCAGAGTTGACTGATGGACTTTGGAGGGGCCAGGGTTACCTGATGTAACACCAAGTGTAGAAAAAGGCGGAGCAGCCATTTTGTGGGCGAGCACATGGCCATTTAGTTCCATGCTCCCGACACTGTAATTTTTCCTTATTCAGTCCTTTGTTGTATTTTGTTAAGGTTTAATAAACCTTTGAAACTTTAAGAGCGAGCATCGTTTCTCACATGTACATCTAAAACCAATGTAAAGTATATGAATGGAGCATAGTTGAAGTTAATGACTGGCTTCTCTTCCTTGGGGCCAAGGTTCCAGCTCAGTGGCCATCAACCCCCAGGAAATGCCTGGTTCCTGCAGTCATTATTGCCCAATTGAAAGGATAGTAACCAACGTAGTAGAAAACATATAACCTTCTACCGAGAATGTATAAATACAGGCTTGCACTGAGGAACTCTTTCCTTCCGTATCCTCAGATCAGGAGCTGAGAACAACCTGGGAGGGGAAATAAATCTGAGGATAAAAAGAGGTTCAACAGCAAACCAGCAGGTCATAAATAAAATCCCCCCACAACTGCCAACCAGTTCTGTTTTTCTGTCTTTCTTTCCTTTTTTTTTTTTTTTCTCTCTTTTTTTTCTTTTCTTCTTTCTTTTTATCATTATTCACCCTGACATGAATCCTAATTAAAATTTTACACAGTGTGTCTTTTAATTAGCCGTGGCTGGAGTGGTGAAAGCTATCAATATTTAGCAGGATAATTGTACAAAATTACTTTTCAAAAATGAACAGCAGGCATGAATCCACTCAGCAGCAGGGGGTTATTCAGCCACACACTGTGCAAGATGGGGTGCCTCAGATAATGTGTGAGAGATAATAATGCACACAGGGAGGGACACATGCTGCTATATTTTGTGCTTCATTGGTTTTCTGCAAACAGCATTTGGCTCTTGTTGCACTCAGAACATCAGGGTTCACACAACCTTTAAGCTGGTTATTTTTTATCTTTACGTTGTTGATGTATTTTAACTTAAATACAAGGATGTGTTTAGTAACAATGCCCACAACCACCGAGACACAGCTCCATGTAAGACTTAGTTTGTATACTGTATACTTTGCAGATGCTAACAATGAACAAGGTCAAGAACAGAGGTGTTCTTTCTTCCTTTGTTTTAATCAAAAAGAGAAGAAAAAACTTTGCCCATCCTAGCAGAATACAAAGCAGTTAATTAATTTCTGATATGCAAATCCACGGTGTAAATGTACTCAGCTATATTTTAAAATAGATTTGTAACAGTTCACTTCTCATATAATCCTTCTCTCCTTTCTTTCACAAAAGAACCAGGAAAGGGCATTTGCAGCATTTTGTGCTATTTACTTTTGGCACATAAAAAACCTCCCCCAAAAGAGGGAGGGAACACGTGCAAATGTTTCCTACCTGCACGAAGGAAACATTCAGTAACATCACAGAATGGGGTTCCCAGGCAGTTATTCACAAGCAAGCAGTCTGTGGGACAAAGGCCTTAAGAAACTGTATCCAAGAGTAAGAACACGACTCCCAGCACACAAATTCCCTACACAGAGAGCCAGATACAAAGCCCACATGAGACCACTTGCAGAGGGCACAGTAAGCTGAAATGTATGCAAGAACCAGCTCTTTAATTTTAGAATATATGAATGAGCACGTGTCTTGCTTTACCATCACAACAAAGAGATTTCCCTCAGTTGCAGGTAATTCCCTCATCTCCTGCAACTAGGCAGGTAGAGCAGTGACCTCGCATAAATCTAGTTATAGCGGGAAAAGAATAAGCAAATTCAAGGATTCTATTTCTTTTAGCAAACTTTCTCTTTTTTTATCCACTTATTCATATTTTACCTTTCTTTTGTCCTCCCATGCCATTCTTTTCATATGGATTTTTGAATTCTATACTTTTCACTGTCTCTCAAATTATTAGGTGCATATTAAGGTTAGAATGAATGAGTGAAATGGAGCATGCAATGTCTAAATAAATCCATTGCAAATCACATCACCCATATTGCAGAAGAAAATGTGCCTGAACTCNTTTTCTTCTTTCTTTTTATCATTATTCACCCTGACATGAATCCTAATTAAAATTTTACACAGTGTGTCTTTTAATTAGCCGTGGCTGGAGTGGTGAAAGCTATCAATATTTAGCAGGATAATTGTACAAAATTACTTTTCANCTCCAGCAAACACCTAAAGGAGTCTGATGATTTTATAGGTGACAAATAAAACATGTGGATTTCTCTGATTATGAGGCTAGTCTATGTGCTTATTGTTTATACAGCAGCATAAATTTCTAAGCAATAAAAGGATCCTGTTGCATATGGGGGAAATACAAAACCTTGGGGAGATGAGAGAAAGAAATGAAAATCCCACACAAAATTTTATTCTTCTGACATAGAAGAACATGCACAAGTTCTCCAACAGAAGTTCCCAGTTGTATTTGGTACAACTGGGGTGTTTTCTTTAATGATATCTGAGAATGAAAGTACATAAATTTATTATAAGGAATAAACAATATATACATTAAACAAGTGGAGATTGCCTTGGATTGAGTGAGTCTTACATGCCATGATGATATTGAGGAAAAGCCCCTAGGAGATTTCTGACAGTTATACTAGCCTTTTGTTGTTTTCAAAAGACCGTATCCAGATATATACATAACTCATACAGTTGCAAATATCAGAGTAACTGCAAGACCAAACATAGGGACCCTAGAGTGAAGTGGGCTTCAAACCAACAGTCAGTATAGCTATCTGTGCTGCTCTTTCCCAGGAAGTAGGAAATGTCATCTGCAAAAGCTTTTAAATTATGCTTCACGTGTGTTGCTCCGTATTACCCAACATTAAAAAGGCAAACCATGTGCTACACAAAAAGGAAGGGCTGACTTTTACATTATTCTTTAAATAATAAAACAAGGTAAAATAAAAATGCATATGCAACCAGTCATAATCAATATTTCCCAGGTTCACTATTAGGCTCTATGACCACATTTCTTAGAAATTTCCACTACAGCCTTACTTTAACAGCTGCTGATAAAAACTGAGAGCTGACTTTTGAGTTTTACAATCAAACAGAACAAAATATAGAATCGGTGATTTGTTTATATGTACCTACTCGTTTTTGTCCACACTATGTGCCTGTCACAATCACAAAGAGAGAAACACAACAGCTACAAATAAAAATAATACAATTTATAAGAAATTCTCCTTCATATTCAGTTCTCTCATGCATTGTGCTAAGAAATAGGTTAAATAAACATAAAACCAGTGTGATCAAGCAATGGGATGAAAGTTCAAATGTCAACTAGGTCTCAGCAGAAATAAAATTAATTTAGGAAATATTATGAATTATTGTTGATGATTAAAAAAAAAAAAAATCTAGAAAGCCTCACAAACGTGTAACAGCCCAGAAAAATCAAATCCAGAAAATAACCCAGCCACCAAATGGCAGGAAATAAGTTGAATTTTCTTTCTAAATCATTACTGCTCTAGGTAATGTTACTCTTCAATCCCTTTGCACTGCCTTTGCTTGTTATCTTGTATAATTCAGTAGCCAAAACACCATGATTCATGTATTTTAGGGCCAAACCTGAATGTGTGGATGTCAAAGCTCTTGTCTTGGGAGGTCTCTGTTCCCAAACATTTTCAGGTTGCAAACAATACATGACGATTTTATATATTCTGCAGTTATTCTTTGTTATATCATCACAGCATAGAAATAAACATTATTACAAATACTTACAAATACCTAAGTTTACATTCTGCCAGTAAAGATCATGATCCTTACAGCTGCTGTTACGAGCACGTTAAACTATCTTTCGTCATATAACTTTTGGGGGATAATTTGTATGACACCATATATTGAAAAAGGACACTATCTGGTAAAATCTGCTTAATAAAAAAAGACTCCTGCTTCAATGGACTTTCCAGACAAAATTTCAATCCTTTTGCAAAAACCAGAACCTATTTTTTNAGTTGCTCCTGCTTCCTAAAAGCTGCTCAGCTCAGTCCCTTCCCCCTTCATGCACACATTCAGATTTCTCTACTCCGTCATTACAAAACTAAAAGGCAAACCCTGAGAATTCATACAATTAGGAGTTGCAGTATGTGATGTCACTGTTATGGGAGCATATATTCTTAAATCAGAATTTCTTTCTGTAACAAGAAACAGATGAAATTGTTTTTTATTTCTGTGCTTTGTACCAATATGCCAAGCAGCAAGCAGAGCACAGCATGGGACTGTACACTTGCTTTCTACATAAAGAAAGGTTATGCACAAAGAAGGATGTCTTACTGTGATGTCTCATTTGTGACTAATACCTGTTGTACGCTTCACAATCCAATTTATATCTAAAGCTCTTTGATTTCAGCCCACCACTTGTCCATCCTTCAATAAAAGACACGTTTATATACATACATATTGTTCAGGAAAACTCTTTACAACATAAAGTATATATAAGAATATATTTCGTGCCTATATTTGAGAAGAATAAAATCCACAAGAAATTTTGCTTTTTGCATATATATTCTCTGTTGCCTAGCATAAGCAAGTACTTTCAAGTCAACTGTCTTTGAGACCCTGGAGATTCAAAATCTGTCTTCATACATACTGACATGTGTCTCACTGGTGCAGGTCTGGTTTGAGTCTGGATATTAGGTCAATAAAGAAAATGGCAATTCTTTCAGAGATTTTCAAGTAGTAAAGGCTAGCAGCAAATCCTGGTGTGACTATGGTTCAAACTGCTTGTCCCAAAGGGAGCGTGTGTTTTTAAGGCTCATTACATAGAAACACACATGGCATATGCAAGTAAAATACTGCCTAACCGTATCTGCGGTATTGAACGGTTACCAGAGTAGAGACAGTGGTAACCAGTGAAAGATTTGCCATAGAACCAGAAAAGGAAGGTGCCACATCATCAAGTTAATCTATCACAATGGTTCTCACTTCTCTTAATATCTACAAATGTATATTTGTGCAGCCTAGCCATTAGGCATTCTCACCTAAAGTGAGGGCAGTTGGTGTAAGTGCATGCATCCAGACAGGTGGATTCATCTTGATGAATTGGACTGAAAAGGCAGACTCCATGTCATTGACGGATTGTGTCAAAAATTAAATCTGTTTTAGGTTAAATGTAGAAACCAATACAGCAAGTGATGATTTTAAAGACATAGAAAGTCAGAAAAGTAATTTTGTGAGCATGAGTGGGTAGCAGAAGGAACTTGATGATTCTGATCCTTCTGTCAGCACAGCTACCTGCCTTTATATGTAACACATCAAAGGAGAAATCTAACTGGTGGAAGGAGGCTTTTTTACCTCTGTGTATCATCTCACACCTCAAGAAAGGCAAAGATTTACAGCTACTGTCAAGCATGTTCTTTGTAGCTATCCAAAGAGCATGCTATCACTCCAGTACTGCCTCTCTGCATGTGCTCACTCACCCAACGCACAGCACACTTCAATCTTGAGGACCTGTAACAAAGCCCAACTGTATAGAGGAAGGATTGTGTGCTTCCCCAGAACTGAATACAGAACTGATTAATTAATCAGTGGTTGTTAAGCCCTTTAAAACAGAAGAGTGCTCTAAAAGCTACAGATTGTTATTGCTGAACACTTCCCTGTTAGCACTGGAGTTATGATCCATTTCCCTTAATGTGTTCTGAGGAAGGGGATAGGAAACATGAGATTGCAGTTACCAGTTATCACACTTTCCAAAGAACATGCAAAAACTACTAGTTTTGGTAGCTGTGTTTATACAGAAAGATTAATCTTGAAATTGAATAGACACTATCTTACCAGCTGAAGTTTAGACAGCTGTTTCCTTATGTACTTCTTGTACCTCTTGTTGCTATTGCTGCTTTTCCGTTTTTCCCCTTCCCCTTACAAATGCAGTTGTTTGCCAGCAGAAGACATGACCCTGTGGGGTAGAAATGTAACGTTCTACTTACCATCCATTGGCATTTTCAGCAGTTAGCACTGCCCATCCATGTTTTTGCTTGCTCACTAGTGTCAGTAGCTAATTGACATTTCAACTGGATTCAGTTCTGCAGCTTCTGAGATGAATTTGTTTAGGTAAATATGCTACACTGTCTAAATCTAGGCTAGGTCTTGCCACATTTGAAATAGCACATTCATTCTTATAACAGTTCCTGAGTCATCACTGGCACATAACCAAAAAAAAAAAAATAATCCTAGCTTTTGACACTTTATAAAAAGTGGCAACATTCCCACAAATCTGCTTTGTCTTTATAACAAAGCAACTTCTTTATGACTAAGACTCCAAGGTATGTTTCTGATTAGTTTCTTCAGTCCTGGGTTGTTTTTTTTTTTTTTTCGGTTTTTTTTTTGTGTTTTTTTTTTTTTTTTTTTTTTTTTTTTTTTTTTTCCACTGGGAACTTAACATACAGAAAAAAAAGGAAAAGGAGGAGATAGGTTAAAATTCAAACTTTGCTTTTGTGGTCACATGCTGAGTTCCACTTGTATGGTTTTGGCTGGTTCACTTCAGAGAACAGCCTGCTTCAAGATCTGGAACTAAATCCATGGCCCAAGTTTGCACTGTTTGGATCTTAGGGTTTGCTTTTACCTTCACACTAGTATTTAATTACTGATGCTATTAATGTAACTTGATATATCTTTATTTGGAAACGGGAAGTTGGCAAGAACAATCAGATTTGTTGGATTGATTTCAGGTTAATGGATCTTCAAAGACATTAGGGATTAAAAAAATTGATCATAACAGCTAGTATATATCAATATTTTTAACTCTGCTGAAAGCATCACCCCTAATAGATCACATTTCACTCAGCTTTGCATAAAGAAAAGATGGGGAAAGAAAATTACAGCATAACTATATGCAACATGCTCACAACCATGAAACCAAAATTCTTAGGGCAAACATGTAGCATGGGAATGGCAAGAGATGGTGTTTCCTGAGCTTATTGCATAAATGAACACCTACTACACATGGAAAACACACCAAAATAGTTTTTGAGTAGTTTTCTTAGTGGCACCGAATCCTCATGTCATTGAGCTTCCATAACTAGGCATCGCAATAAGTTTTGTGAAGAAAACCAAGGCTTCAGGGATACAGTGTTTTTCATTGGGAACTCTGAGGAAACCTGTTCATTCTCTGTCTTTGGCCTCCTGAACTATAATTGCTTGCAGCTTTACCTCTGCACGCAATGTTAATGCACTGCTTAACCAATGAAAAAAATGCTCATTCTCTGAATGATTTTCACACAGGATCTTTGATGATTTTAAGATGTTTATTATATTTGACGAAAACGCTGCCTAGATTTCAAACCTTATTTTACACTATATAGACTGCCAAATATCTGCTGCTTATAATGAAAAGGAGAAAACGCTGTTATCCTAGAACCATAGAATGGTTTGTGTTGGCAGGGACCTTACCGATAATTTAGTTCCAGCCCCGCTGCCATTGGCAGGGACAGCTCCCAGGTTGCTCAAATCCTTATCCAGAGAGGCCTTGAACACTTCTGGGGATGGGGTATCCACAGCTTCTCTGGGTAATCTGTGCCAGTGCCTCACCTCCCTCAGAGGGAAGAATTTCTTCCTAATATGGATCTAATCCTGCCCTCTGTCTGTGGAAAGCCATTCCCCCTTGTCCTGTTACTCCAGCCTCTTGTCCGAAGTCACTCTCCAGCTCTCTTGGAGCCCTTTAAGCAGTGGAAGGGTCTCTAAAGTCTCCCTGGAGCCTTCTCTTCTCCAGGCTGAACATCCCCAGTTCTCACAGTCTGTCTCCAGAGGGGCTCCAGCAGGTCCACAACCTCCTTGTGTTGGGACCATCAGAGATAGATGCAGTACTCCAGGTGGAATCCCATAGGAGCAGTGGAGGAGGAGAATCACCTCCCTTGACCTGCTGGTCACCCAGCTTTTGGTGCAGCCTCTGGGACACAGTGGGCTTTCTGGACTGCAGCACATATTGCCACGTGCTATGATGCACAATGATTGAATGCCAAGATTCAAATATGTTACTTACTAGTTAATTTTTTATAGATAAATAAATTCACAAAATACTATTACTAATAAAGTGCCCTTCTTCAAGTCTGACTATCTCAGATCTCACAGAAGAAAGAACGATTCACAGGCAAGTTCAGCAAACTGCCCAAGGTCACATTCCAAGGAAGAGGCAAGCAAAAATACAGAAGAAAAACCCTAAATTGATCTTGCCCCATTATCATCCATGACATACATGCATGGTGTATATGTATGCAGAATTTGCAGAAAGAATACATATTTTAAAAAAGGTAAGCAACTGCCTTTGCTGTAGCCATTTTGTAAATTAAACATCACAATATAGAAATATTAGTTTGAGACTTAAGCTTTTATATTTACCAGCATTGTTTATTATAGCAGTGGACTGAGACACACTTACCTGTCTATGCTTTTAGACTTTGCCAAGATTTCTTGTACAATTGAACAAGTTATTTGTATTTTCACTGTTTCAGAGGTCAGTTGTGTGCCTATATGTAGTTTTATTTCCAACCATCCTTTCTCTTTCATATATGATGACAGCATGCTCTTTACTCAAATGAAGAGCAATTTTTCATCACATACTTGGTACCTAGGTCAATTTGTCTAAGCTGTTAGAAGGAATTTCTATATATTAATAAAATCAGTAATAACATTCTTAAAGTAGTAAGACAAAACCTTGCATTAATGTTAGACATAATATCTCACAAAATTATTATGATCAGCCTTGATTAGAATATATATGGGAATAACTTAGGCTTGACAATAGTTTTGTAAGATTAATGGAAGATTCACTAGCCAATTTATCATTCTGGTAATTGTAACTGTATAGAAATCGTTCCTTAAAAATATCTTGTAATGACGAATTGTGCCTTCAGATTTAGAGGCATTACACATGCATATTGATGACAAAATTTCATTCATTTGGAGTCTCACAAGAAAGATTGCAATCACTTAATTTTGTGTACTTTTTAGACTTTTTTTGTAAAAATAAGATAAAGCTCAGCAGTGGTGAGCCCCTTTAATGCAAAGATAAAACTTTCTTAGTGGGTGAGTAATAGATCCCATCTTTGAAAGTGTCTGTTTGGAGTAACATATTGAACCACTTACAAGCCGTGTCAGAACAGCATTAGTATAAAATACAGCTGGTTGGCTTTCAGGAATAATAATTTTTTTAATAATAAAAGGACGTATGATTAATTTAATTTATGATTAATTTAAATGCAAGATTATCCAGCTTATTTTGACCCTTTGACATTCACGCCATCATAAAATTGACTGTACATCAAATCCTCAAGTACTGCGAATTGTGTCTGGTCCATGAGAGCCGTGAAAGGCTAAAACTCAAACCCGTTAAATAGTGAAAGAGACTTGACTCTTTTGGGAGAGCTTGCTCACAAGAGATGTCTAAGTCCAAACACAGACAGATTTTAGCCCTATTTCTGACACTGAAGCAGGACGAGACACATTTCTCCGTGCAACATTCCACGTGGAGAATTCCAGTTATTAGGTGGGAAGTGCAATAATTTGATCAGGTCGGGACTTCATCGCCTGCGCACCTGAGGAGGGTGAGTCCCGCACGCAGCTCTTGCTCCCCGGCATCCCCGTGTCTCTCTCTCTCCCCACCTGGCGCTCCGGAGGCGGCTGTACGGGCGGCCGCGGGCCCGCCGTGAGGGGAGCCGAGCGTGAGGGAGCAGCGCCCGCCCCGGGACGGGGCGATTCTGAGGGGGGGAAGAGGCGGGGCACGGCCCCAGCCCCCGAGGAGCGCAGGGCGAAGAGCTACTCGCAGGGGCTGCGGGTCCCTGCAGGCTTTCCCCTCCTCGGCTGCGCTTGGGCGGGATCCCTCGGCAAAGGGCTGGGGGAGGCGCCTCGCAACAGATGGTTCAAGCCGGCTCCCGGCTCCTGGTGCGGCCCGCATTGGCCAGCGGCGCGGGAAAGGGCGGGGGGGGTGGGCGCGCCGCAGCGGCGGCTCCGCGGTGGGAGCGCAGCGCCCGCAGCTCGGNGGGCCGGGGCCGGGGCCGCCTCTGCGGTCTGAGCGGTGCCTTGGGGACACGGGGAAGGGCCGGGGGGATTCTCCCCCGGGTGGGAGACGGAATCCGTGCCGGGGGAATTTTCATCACCTGTAGTTGAGGGAGAATCCCCGCTCCCTATTCCCACTCTCCCTTTCCCTTTATTCCAGCTTCATCGATGCAGAGCCACTTGTAGTGAGTAATTACCGGGTCCTCGACGCTCGGTGGGGAGCGGGGGACGGACTGGCAGGTGGGGAGCTGAGATGCGGGGGAAGTGACTTGCCCAAGGTCAGTGAGGCAGCGGCAAATAACGTGATGGACTAAAAACTTACGATTTCTAGTCCTGTGCTGGGCTGTTCAGCAGTCCTGCAAGGCACCAAGCATAAATCTGGCTGAGCTGTAAGTAGGACTCTGATTAGCTATTTTTTTATTTTTTGGTTGTTGTCGTTTTCTTTTAAAAATATGTATGGATGTTAAAGCATGCAGAGGTGCAGCATCTGTGTCTTCTCCTTTGTTTTTGCCAACCTTCAGACATGTGAATGAATGCGTAAGTGACTATGCTTTTCTGTGACTAATGTTAAATTCAGTAGGAAATAAATGGTAAAAATACCGTTTTTTCTTTACCGTGGCAATAAATTGGAGTTTGGGTTTTTTTCCTATTAGTGAATGTCTTATACCATCAGAGAGCTGTTGTGAAAAGCTCCTCAACTGGTTAAGTGGCAGCTGCATTCCAAAATTTACCTGTAGTGCAATAGCATTTATTCTCAGAGCATGTGAGATATAAGGCATGGCAGGCCATGCTTTAAAAACTTATGCACTAGAGTACAATGTGGTTGAGTTCTCCGAAGGATGCACCTGGAGTGTTTGTTTTGGTGCTAGGTATATACATAGCAATTCTCTTTCCTTCTCTCTCTCCTCTCCAGGAATAATTTCAATGTGTTTGCACGAAGTTATTATGTAATTTATCCCTGCTAATGTTTAGTGGTTTTTTTGAATTTCTCATTATGTGAAAGTAAAACTGACACCTATAAGGATATTTTTTAGATTAAAACTATTATTAGAGTAGTCAGAGTCAATCCTTTTTATAGACTTTAACTAATCCTTGCATTTCATGAAGGGTCCTACAGCAGTGGAACTGAAAAGTTAAAGTGTGTTGTTCAAAAGCTAACCTGTCCCTGCTACTGTCTCAGTTTACCTTAGCTGCTCCTCTTGGCTTTTTGTGGGGGTAGGGAAATTGAATATGAGGGAAGTTTAGTAAAATGCTCAAAATCTTAGTGTAAGTAGGACAGCTTTATTTTTCATCTCTGTTAGGGAGTTAGGTGAACTCTGTACACTCACTCTTCGACACAAATAATGGAATTCAAGGCCAGGTTTCTGATATCACAGGGTTTCCCTAGTGTGGATAGTTTGTCATTTGAATTTGGAGGGGTTTGTAGGTGTTTGTTTTAGTCTCATTCAGAAAATAGAGTGTTATTCTCAAATCCTTTATTGGATTTTTTTCCCCTGGACTTGGATATTTGAAAAAAAAAGACATTTTTAATTGTGCTTATGTTTTAGCTATATAATATTTGGTGGGGTTTCTTGGTGCATTGTATTTGTGGTTTGTTGTTTGTTTTTTTTCTTTTCTTTGATAGATTCCCTGGAAGGAGTCTTTGGGTAATTTCTAGCTGAAAGTGTTTATCCATGCTGCATAAACTCATTTGATTAGTTTGCCCTTTCACTGCCAGCTTCTCCGTCATTTCTTCTAAATGAATAGGAAAATGTCTGTAGTTTTTTTTTTGTTTGTTTTGTTTTGTTTTGTTTTTTTACCTAAGTAGCTGATATTATTTATTAAACAAAATGTTAAGTTGTAATGGATGATGTTTTGCTCTGGCTATGTTTTATTTTTAAGAAAGTCTATGTATTTCACTATTGTGACTTTCTTTTGAGCATTTCTGTTGTGAGAATCTCAGGTTGGAAGAGTTCTGGTTGCTTATCTACAGAGAGTAATTCAAACAGACTTGGTGATGTCAAATTTGCAAATATAACTGATTTACGTATATAAATGAGTAAGAGCCTTCTGTGTTGTGAGAGGCAATCGAATAAAGTGAACACTTTTGCTGCGTAATAGAAATACATATTTTTGAGATCCTAAATTTAATATGTAATCTCAAAAACCTCTACAACTTGGTTCAAATTTATACTTTACCTTCCCTTCAAAATTGTTTTTAGAAGTAATTAATTTGAATGCCAGATATCTCTAACTTCTTTGTAGATAGCATAAAATGCTTTAAATATTTTTAAATAGTTGTAATTTCTCACAGTACTTTTTCCCCTTTTTTCTCGTAACATACTTCCTTTGGCCATCTGAAAATGTTGTCTTATTGTGAAATTTAGAATTGAGTGAAAGTAAGATCAAGAACTTCTACAAACCCATCAGAGAATCTTGGCTAAAGATTTCAGTGAGATCATACTTCTGGGAAGAATATTCCATGCCTTTTCCAATTTTCATGAAGAGTAGATAAAAACCTGCCTTTTCAGTTGTCTCTTGCAGTATTCTCGACAGAACTCGTTCTCATTTTTTATCAAAAAATGCGTCTTCTGCCTTCTAATTCACTGGGTAAATCCTCATTTCTTGTTGGGCACCTAGCAGTATCATGATGCAATGGTATCTGTGGTCCAGTTGAGGTCTTCCAACTGCTCCAGACCCTAGCACACTGATGAAAGTGGAGGCATCTGTAAGAGTAGATAAAGGAGTTCTAACTAGTACATCTAAATCTCTGTCTAGTGATCTGTCTTTATTCACGCGTCTGATAGTCTAACTGTAAGATCAAAGCAATCATTAAAATTTTTATTGCATTACCTTGCCTGTGATATTTGCATGGGTTATCTTCTTGGTGCTGTCTGCTGGAGAGCAGACTTGCAACCAGTAGACCTTAGATACACTACAAGACCCTGTAGGTTCTGTAGCTATTCACAGTATGACATTAATGGTGTTAAATTAGCAACATCAGAAATATTAATTGATTTTTTTCTTCAGACTGTGACATTTGTTTGGTAAAACAATTCTTAAACATTTACAAACGTTCTGTGTGCAGTAAAGATCTTTGGGCCCTGACAAATGAGAAAATTACAGGTTGTAGAAAAATGTAAATATTCTTTTGGAAGCTGTTCTATGGCAAGACAAAAATGTTCTCCTCTAAGCAATGGAGGATTCATTTCCACCTCTGTGAAAAATGTTGGAGACTGTTTTACATACTTAATATCTGTGTTGGTGACTTCCTTTCGTTCAGGCACTGCTGTTGGATTGGGATTTGTCCTGATTTTGTTAGGCAAGTAGTACAGCACTTCACTGTAGAAAAGTGTTGTAGTCTCAATTCACTCCTCTTGTAATCTTCTGGAAAATTTTGATACTGTCTTACATTTTTGTTTTTTAACAGTTTTAGTTCACTTGTTAAGTCTTTTTCCATCAGATGGCTGCGTGTAATACTAACTTACATGTTTAATTGGTGAATGCATTAACCATGGCTTTAGGGAAGGCCTTTAGGGGAAGGCTTAATCTAGTTTCAGATAATCCTTGTGACTTTTACTCTTCCTGTCTCTAGCAGAGTAAGGATTTGTAGTGTCATGTTTGAGTACTAATGTCGCTAGCTACAGAACATAAAAGCTTCAACAATGTGATGCATTTAGAGTAGCTTATTACCTAGTACAATTTAGGAGTATATTTTATAGCTTGTGCACCAATGTTCTAAAGTGTGACTGAGTACTATATTTTAGCCGGTGCCATTTATCTCATTAAAGGTACAACTGAAGTTACTGTGCTATTAAGCAATACAACTAAACTGTGAATTCATCCTGCTTTTAGCTTGTAATATGGCTGCAGTTTGAAAAGAACCAGACAGCCTTGATAGTTAGTCATTTTCAAAATTGCAAAAATAATTTTCAGATGCCTCAAATTTTTTTTGCTAGTCTTTGCAAGAATGGAGATGTTACAAGCAATTAAAAGAACAGTCATATTAAATTTAAAAAAGATTAAGAATTACTGGAAGATTTAACTTGTAACTATCAAAAATATTCCTTGACTACTGGTGGATATATCTAAGTTAGTCCCTTGCTTTAATTACATGTGTGAAGAAATTTAATGGGGACTATGTAGTAAGGAAATTTTATATCAGAAGCAGAGAAGCTATTAACACTAAATTTGAGCTCTTGATTTACATGTTAGTATATGCTAAACAGCTTCATCCTCATCAGCTAGTGTGTAGTTAGATGCTATTCTGCATTACTAAATAAACACACTTTAGACAGACTCTTAGAGCAAGATATTGAGCATCTAACATCCATTGGAAACCACTGTTGCAAAGTGGGTTTGATTTAAAACAAACCTAAACCAAGGTCAGGATTTTCCAGTGTGCTGATTATCCTTATAGACGTGTGCACAGCAACGTAAATTTAAATATCTCGTTGGCACTGGTGTATAGCACATATGTCACTAATCCTAAGGAAAGCAGTGTAGTTATGTGGTGTAGTATTGAACGAATTTTTCAATTGTGCTTTTGAATTAAAAAAAAAAGCCCCAAACCAAACCTGAAATAAAATTTGAAAGCTTCATAGGTAAGGACAGTTAAATGTCTTTCAAACGTCTGGTCTCAGTTTTTAAAAAAATCTACTCTGGATTTATCTCAGTGACTCAGTTAATTTGACTCTTGATCACACTCTTAATATTTATTTTCTGGTGAGATAAGTCTCACTGACAATTAGCAGATCAGGATTTTAAAATACTGAACCACAACATACCAGTTTTGGTACTCTTGATTTCTGCTATTTGCCATCCCTTTTTTATATGCTGTGAGAAAACAAACTGTCTGGTTTTGATTTATTTTGCACAACACAAACTAAGCTTATTAAGTTCAAGTCAATTAAAATGAAATGTTTGAGTGTATGTCAGCTTCCCAGAAAATTATATTGTGTAATCCTGCACTTCACTATTCTGACAAGCTGAAGAAATGTTTCCAGTGGAGGAATCAATCAGAAGAAATGAATCATCATCTGTGGGGAGATGAGGGGGGTGTGGGGGGAAAGGCAAAAATGATGTCCTCTGTGAATTAATTTACCTTTGAGTGAATTCCTGCTACCTCTGGAGAGGTTATAACCTAGAATAGACCCTGGTACTGCAAAACAGTATTCAAATTGTTTGTTGTATTCGCCTTCTGTACTGGGCTGACACAGAAGGGAAGATCATCAGCTGGGGAAGTAGCTTCCTTCAAACCTTTGATCCCAGATTCTGGTCCTGTTTTACAGTAGCCTTAGGAAGAGTGTCTGATCCCTCTTGGTTAAATGTATCTCCAGTGTTGCACTGCGTTCTGAAGGAAGTAGTCCAAGTTTACTTCTTCTATTATATTATCTGTCATTAAAGAAAAAAATGTTAAACTTGTTCTGTGTTATCTTCTTTCATTTGTTACTGTATATTCTGTAGCAATCACAAACAGAGAAGTTATTGTACTTCAAGTGGAAACCTCTGTAGAAGATGTCAACTGTTCTTTGTGGTAGGAGCCTTAAGTGGAGTTCCAAGGTGAAATTATTTACTGCAGCTAGGAACTTGTTTTATTTCTGAAGTAGGATTTAATCATGATATTACAGTAATCCTATTCATGGTGCATAAATTGCAGAAAATGCAAGGCTCAGCTAAAAATCACTTCCAGTGCAATGCAGTTCGCTGCAAATTTTTCTGATCTGTCAGACTTCTACTTGAGTACCTTGACTTGTCTTTCCTTCTTTAGAAAAAGTTGTGTGATGGTTTCGAAGTAGTTAGTGTCTTTAAATGACAGAAAAGAAGAGAGAGAATATGCCACAGTAGCTGCTTTCCTAGCTATGTTCATGTTTACGTAGTTGAGGGCGTACAACATTATCCTTTTCTACCTTTCTAAAGAGGCCAAGGATGTTGCATATCTGTTTCAAGACTTTATTTCGGGGTGGGTTTATAAGCAATATCATCATGCATATACTGAAAACATATTTTGAACAATGGAGTACCTCAGTTTGTATCAGCAGAAATTGGAAAATAACTTGGTGTGTGTTTTATTGGTCTACGTAAAAAATACCTGTTTAAGAATCTCAAAAGTAAGGATAATACTGGGCCATTGCACATAAATAACACCCTGGCCTAATGCAGTGTTCTTATTCTCACAACAAAGCAGTTACAGAGATGTGTCAAGCTTAGTGTTTTGTCTCTTGTTGCAGCTGATAATAGGCACTTTGGCATGTAACAAGAATCCAGATGTCAAGAGGTATGATACTGAGAAGCAATTCTACAAGTTGTATTGGGTTTACATGTCACAATTAGTAATCCTTGATGGAATTTCTTTGCCTATAAATGTCTGTTTTCACTAAATTGAACCTGTACTACTGTTTTAACAATTCTTGGCAATTTATGTTTGGATTGCGCTTTTCACAAAGATTCTTGAAGCTTTCTTCTGGGTGGTCGTTTGCAGTTTTGAGCTCTTTGTTGAGTATGGATCAGTAAGGTGATATGAAGAGAAGGGACCTAACTTGAAGATATGCATGTAACTATGATTAGAATAAGATTGTTTAGGAAAAAAAGACATGAAAAAGAGAGGAAGTTAGAAAAATGGCAGGTTGAAAGATAACATTTCCAATGAAAGAAAACACTTAATGATTGTGACTTAGTTTTAAAAAAAACAGTAAGACTTGTTGATTTAAAACTGTATTCTAAGTCCCATGCAAACTTTGTATTCAGAAGCAGCAGCATTTGAAATTGCTTATCTGATGACCTATGAATATGTTTGGTATGTTGTGGAGGTTATTGTGTTAAGTTGGACTATGGTAGGGGTTTCTTTGACTCTTAGAAGGCATAGAGCTGAGGCACTTAATACACTGATTTCCCAGGAAGCCTTTTATGGGTTGATTTACTACGGTATTGTAAAAAGATGTCTCAGGAGTGTAATAACATTTAGCTGGCTATAAATTTTAGATTTTACTGAACATTCCACATCATCTTTTGGACGATGGGGGGAAAACAAATTCCAAACAATGACACTAAGGCATATGGTGTGGAAACCATATTGTATTGGGAGATGATTTGCTTGGTGGTTCTTCTGATGTCTAAATGCTATTATGTTTTGCATCATCTGCTCTAGAAGCCCTGTGCTGCAGAAGTTGTGCCTTCATGTGATCATGAAGCTAGACTGAATAGTACTACGGAGTGGAATTTTGTTAAATGCTAATTTTTATTTTTT
>VYZR01117529.1:40063-50947 GCA_013400675.1 Oxylabes madagascariensis | reverse complement strand
TGTTTGCTGTGGATCCCGCCATCTCAGAGGGATTTAAATTTGAGATTGGAATTATGGTAATTCTCCCCATGGTATCTTGTACCCTTTGAAAGACATCATCCTAATGGAAATTCATCTTTAAGTAAGGGGCATGCAAGTTTCCAATAGAGTTATAAATTGCTTTCCAGACTCCTCACAAGGTGTACAATATTTCATTCCTTTCACATTTTCTTCCATATTAAATTGAGATGAAACGTCAATGTCCCAAAACTATTTGTAGAATCCGAACTTTAAGAAGGATTTTTTTCTTTGATTTCAGTGTTTTAATTGTCTTGAATTGAAAAATTAATTTTTAATTGAATGTCAAATTGCATCTACTGGTATCTCTAAATCACTTCTTTATTATCTAAACCCTTTGTTCCCATTCTCTCCTATGGTCTACCTAAGGAGTCATATGGTTAGAAATTTCCAAGTGTTTGACTGGGATCTGTGACAAAACTACATCGTCTACAACTTGTTACATCCTCCTCTGAGGTTTAGACATATCTGGCCCACAGAGTCTAGGACTCAGAAACTTAGTCATTGAAATACAGAAACTACGAATTGCAGTCAATTAATTATGATGGAAACTACTTTTTAGTAGGTCACCTAAATTTTTGACAAAATGAAATCTTTCCATTTGGTTGGATTAAGTGTTAAATTTTGCTGTATGAAAATGCCCACAAAATAAACAGAATTAGCTTCCTACAAGAACACTAACACATTTTAACTGTTTACCTAGATTATTTGTTAATTGGAGCGCCATGGAACTAGAGTTCCTTTCCTATGTTCCTTGGGTTATTTTCTGGTGGTTTGTGGTTTACTTTGTTTGTTTGTTTGTTTTAGAACCTTTTCCCCCTGATTTTTAATGTATTAAGAGTGATGAAAAAATCAAAATAGTTACAAGAATGATCATATGGAAAAATATTTAGCTTTTAGATGTCCTGATTAAGACAAGCTGCCAATTGTGAAACACTGCTGCCAATTCAAAATGTCCAGTTCAATACAGAGAGATTAGGCTGGAAACTACAATAATCTGTAAATTAGTACCAATCTACTCCCAATAGCTTCATCAGTCCTGGTAATCTGGAAGGCCAACTCTACTCTAGAGTTGTGGTATTGATTGTTCTGGTCTTCTTGTTCCACATCAATTTTCCACTTCTGAAATAGATCATATACATGATTATCAAGATAAAATACAGCCAAAGCAGTTAACTGAAGAAAGTAAGAGAACAAGGGAGAGATGAAAAAAGATGAAAAGGAGTAGGCAAAAGAGAAACTATGTATCTCTATTCCAAAAACCACAGAAAAGAAAATTAATTGGAAAGAAGTGATTTTGAAAGACGGGAAGTGACAGAAACACGAGAAAGGTATTGTGGTTTTAATAAATGAAATTTCTGTGAAGAACTGTGTCATTGTGAGGTTTTTTTTCTCTGCAGTAAATTTGATATTTTCATATTTAAAAGTCATGTAGAAATGTGCAGAGGCTCTTCTGAGTTATATCCTAAAAATTCTACCTTATTTTTTTTGAGATTTATGATCAATTTAACTTACTTTTAAATTATACAGAAGGTTTAATGATTACAGCACATTCATAATAAAAAAGAAATGTCATTTCAGAGACCTAGACTTTATATGGAGGTTATTTGTAAAGAAATTGTACTTAATTGCATAGCCTCCTCTCACTTCTGACTGAATTGGTAACAAGGTAAGACATACAGCATGTGTGGTAGTGCCTACAGGCCCAAAACAAATTAACGTAATGGGCACAAATGTGTACTCCTGTCAAATTATGTAGTTGATTAGGAATGGACTTGGCTTCAACAGTACATATGGTTTTGCAGAGGAAAAATAAGCCAGTTAACCCATGTAATTCTGCAATGTCTTACACAGATCTAGAAACAGAGGCAAAGAATAGATGTGGCTTGTGATTAAACTGTAACACTGAGATTCCTCTTCTGCTGTAATACGGATTCTTTTAATGCTTACACTGCTCCAAAATCTATCATGTTGACTAAACAAAGATTGACTTTCGTAGCAAGATTCTTTTGAAATGTGCAGTCCTCCAGATTTTAATCAAGTTGGGTGTGAATGTTAATCTGCTGGAGGGTTGCAAGCTGTACAGAGGGATCTGGACTGGCTGAATCAATGAGCTGAGGCCAATTGTCTGAGGCTCAACAAGGCAAAATACTGGGTCCTGCACTTCAGCCACAACCCCATGCAGCCCTGCAGGCTTGGGGAAGAGCAGCTGGAAAGCTGCCTGTTGGAAAAGGACCTGGGTTGCTGGTCGACCAGCAGTGTGCCCAGGTGGCCAAGAAGGCCGGTGACATGCTGACTTGTGTCAGAAATAATGGCATCAGATTGTATCAGCAGGACCATGGCAGTGATTGTCCCCTGTACATGGCACTGGTGATGCCACACCTCGAATCCTGTGTTCAATTCTGGGCCGCTCACACAGAAAGGACATTGGGATGCTGCAGCAGGTCCAGAGAAGAGCAACAGAGCTGGTGAAGGGTCTCGAGCACAAATCTTACGAGGAGCAGCTGGGGTTGTTGAGCCTGGAGAAGAGGAGGCTCAGGGAAGACTTTATGGCCCTCCACAGCTGCCTGAAAGGAGGGTGTAGCCAGGTGTGGGTTGCTCACTTCTCCCAGGTGACAAGAAGAAACAGCTTCAAGCTGCACCGGGGGAGGTCTAGACTGGATATTAGGAAAAATTTCTTCATGGAAAGGGTTGTCAAGCACTGGAACAGGCTGCCCAGGGAAGTACCCACCATCCCTGGAGGTATTTAAGACATGTAGATGTGGCACTTACAGCCATAGTTTGGGATGGGCTTGGCAGTGCTGGTTAATGGTTGGACTTGATGATCTTAAATGTCTTTTCTATCCTAAATGATTCTCTGATTCTACAGTAATGAGATGGTTTAGGTGGAGTTGGCATGCTGAGTTCAACCAAACTCTAAGTAATATGACTGTCTCTAGCTTGTTCCATAGGTTAATTCATCAGTTAATCAATAAAGTATTGCATTTAAACTTGTCATCACTATAAAATGCAGCATACTTGTGGGGAAAGGCCTTTGCTCAGTTACTGATAGAGGAAAGGGGCAAAATGGTTCTGTTTTGATCAGCTTAGCTTTTGCGAAGATTTTTGTGAAGACTTTGGTTCCGTTTTAAGTTGTAAAGACTTACACCTTTCAGAGACATGACATTAGGCCAAATTTGTAGCTTCCCATCTTTGATCTTTAAAAATATGAGCCCTGTTTCTTTTATTTCTCACATAAAACTTTTTGACAAAGGACAGCTTTCTACATAAATGATACCTTATGTGAACATTTTTAGACATTATTAGAATTATTTAGATTTTATTAAATCCTCTGTAACAGTCTCAATGGCAATGAATACATTAGAAGTGTATTTTGTGCTCTATTAAAAAGATAAAGCTTGATAGGATGATCAATATGTAAAAACAATATATATCCAATATATGTCCAGCATATAATAAGATATTGTATCCAATTGCTTTGAACATCATGCATAAAACATTTTACAGGAAAACATTCGTTTCTTAATAAATAAGATTCAAAAAAGTCTGAAATAGGAACTAATATGAAGCAGAATGTTTCTGTATTGGATAAACTGGATTAAATTGGTTTAAGTATTTGAGTACATCTTGCCATTTTGATTAGTGTTCTGGCAAAACAGAAAAAAACTAACCTGGTTTTGCATAAAAAACTCCAAAGAAAAACAGTCTTGTAATGTGTTAAAAAAACCCCATGAAAACAGTCTCAAGGTTAGAAATTTATCATTAAATAATTTTCTTGCTTGCTACATTATGTATAGACGAGAGCTATTGTTAAGAGAGGCATTCAAGAATTTCAAGGACCCTGTCTCTTCAAAATAAGATGTTAGAGCAGACAATGGTTTGTGGTCAGGGAGAGTAAATATTGGGAAGGAGATTAATTAGCATGCCAAAAGAACTTTACTAAGATGAGGAGGCTACAATGGGGCTGAAAATCTCCAGCTGTGCAGAACTCTCAGGAAGGAGGAAAAAGTGGTAAATGAAGAATCAAAAAGGGCTCCCTACCTGTTTAATCAACCGCAATGATTAGAATAATTAACGTTTTTTCAAACGGTGCTGCAGAGACATTTCTTAAAAGATGCTGGTTATCCACATAGTAAAGGAAAACAGGAGAGTGTGTTTCAGAGAGAAAATAAAAAAAAAAAAACCCAAATCCAAACTCTTCTGCTGTGTAATATGCATTTTTTTTTCGTGTTACTTTTATTCTTCTTCAAAAGAATGAAGAGCTAGAAGTTTCATTACATACTTCATCTTCTAGTTTTTTCTGCACTAGAATTACTTGCCCAGGTAAGTTATACAAGGGAATTTGCAAAATTATTCTTATAACTTACTTCAGGCTTGAAAGTCCATAGTGAAATAAGGTCACCCAGATATACCTTTCATATCACACTATCACCCACAGTACCTTTTGTTGAGCATAATTCAAATTGCACATCTATATTTCTGACCAACATATTTGAGCAAACATGAAAATTTCAGTGGGTAAAAATAGGAGCAGTATCACATCTTCTTTGCTTATCCTTATTTCATATTTTTGGCCAAGAACAAAAACCATATGGAAGACCTTCTTCAGTCACATACTTTGGAAAATGTAAACTATAGGGGGTATGAATTAGAAAACTGCTGACCTACTCCACAAACTTCTAGAATACTTAATTATAGAAAATGGTGAGAAAGAAATTTAGAGAAGTCAAAGCACACAAAAGGTACCTAAGTCCTACCCAACTTCTGAATTACTTCTATTGAGATTTTTGTGGTGTGAGATGGTTAAAACACATCACCATCCAACACACAAATGTCAACTTGATGCCCAGCATTTTTTGGTACTTAAATAAAGCCAGATCTGAAAATTCAGCCACAGCTCTTGAAGCTGAGTACTTCTGTATAAGGAACATATAAAATAGAGATACTTAAATTAGAAAAACATCTTCTCAAGGAAATAGTGAATAACACAGGAAGGTCTTAACAGGCATTGGTTTAGAGGCTCCATCAATTTTATGATGTCATGACTGTTTTGTTCACAGAAAATCTACTGCATACAGAGTTTGATTTGAAAGGGTGTGTCTGGGACTAGGACACAAGAGACATTTGCCTTTTTCTGGAAGCTGTGATGTGTGCCAGATAAAACTCCAGGATAGGAAAAGTTTCAGATTTTTTATGATCTACTGAGAACAGTCAGATGAGAAGAGTTCATAATTTATAATGAATAAACTACATCTAAAAGAATTGATATGTAGAGATAGAAGATTGTCCTTGGCATCAAGGCACTGCTTATTATTGTGTTGTAAATTTTAACATACAGTTTAAATTGTTCAGTGGACAAGAAAAGAGTTTTAAATTTTTGAACATCAGAAAATACAAAAATTCATTTCATGCTTTTCTAGAAACATAAACCTAATTTTGAAAATGACAAAACATTCTGTACTCAAAGTGAAAAATTAAGATTTTATCCCTAGACAAAGTTTTTTTTCTTGAATAGGCTTGATCAAACCTGAGTTTGGTTGGGGAAGTTCTTCACTTAGTATCATATAAAAAGCCAGATCTTTCTGAGTTTAACAAATTTCGATGAAGAAGAAATTATCTTATTTTTGAAGGCTTGAGTTCCAGGATTTATCTCTGTGAATTCCAGTTGCACATGCTGTGGTTTTTGGGGCAATATAGAATGTCAGAAAGATAAAATGCAGTGTCAGCCAGAGATGTCACACCATTAAGATGTTTTCTGTTTCAGTCGTAATTTCATGAGGACTTTGCTTGGACCTGTCTTGAGATGGTCTTCTGCCTCTAATTTTGGACAGGTCCACATAACAATATCTTACTCTGAGGTGTATTATAAGCTCTCCATAAAAACAGATGGATGTGTTAATGCTGACCATCTGAGCTACCATACTCTCTGGATCTTTGTGGTTTCTGCCTTTTTGACAGTACTTGTGTTAGCAGAGATCCACACGTGTTTAGCAATCTAATCAAATTCATATGAAGAATGAGAAATATGAGCACCTTGGAGCATTCACCCTACAGGAAAAATATTAAGGATTAAGTTGCAGTAACAGCAGAAGAATAGGGAAAGCCATAGAAGACAAATACATTAAATCTTGAAGTCTGCAGTGGCCTGAAGTAGAAGATAAAAATCAAAGAAGAATGAAAGGTGAATACTTCAAAGTAGTTCAAGTCACAAGTAGCAAATGTCAAGGAGAAGTTGAGATGCAGCTAGCAAAAGACATCAAGATTAACAAGAAATAATTGCAAGCATAGTATTACTATAAAGAAGATGAAAGGAAAGGATGAGTCCCATTGTGGAGGAAGAATGCAGTAAGGAGAGAAATATAAGAAAAAGTAACTTAAAACCTATGCACCAATCATTAATGGCATGTAGTTGGTTAACTCAGTCATCACAGCAATGACATGAAAAAAAAGAGCTTAGATAAGACTTTGTCTGTAATGAATCTATTTTGTAATTTTTGTAAAAATGAGATTGTTGTAATCATCTTATGAACTCTGCCCTGAATATTCACAGAATTGTTTGAAAGGGTCTCAGAGTTGTTCATCATTGCTTTTGAGAAACTGTAGAGAACAAGCAGGTACCAGATGACTGTAAAAAAAAACAAAGAAAATTAAAGGGTTTGTTTAAAAAAGGGACCTTCAAAAAAGTGGGTGAAAAAGGGTCAGAAAAGGAAATTCTTGTTGTTCTACCCTCAATTTCTGGAAGACACAGGGACAGATAATTCAGCACACTATGTCTACATGTCTGGAAGATACCAAAGATGATGCAAATCCTATCAAGCCAAAATCATTTATGTTTATGAAGTAAATCCTCTACTCTGTTCAACAGTGTTCTAGTGTTCTAGACATTGACAATGGAAAAACCTCATAGCCCAATTCAGTGGGAAAATAAAGTGATCTGAGATCTCAAAATCATGGTATAAGGTTAAAAGAACAGGGTAAAAATATGGTAATAAACACATCACTGGGATGAAATACAGATTGGGATTACAGTAGTTTCTATGATGCTGATCAGAGGAAAAGAGTCATTTGTTCTTCATGCTTTTGGTGAATAGGTTTCACCGTAAGTTATAAGCTTAAATTTCAGCAAGATCACCTTGTTTCAGGTATAGGAAACCTCTTCTAAAATTAGTCTAGTAAAACCCACTGACATAGATCAGTGTGGAGTTTCTATCACCAACCGTCTGCACTGATGGTGATTCTAGAAGTAGATTTGGATCAACATCTGCCAGCAGTAACAAGGTCTATTTGCTTTGCCTGTAGGCAGTGGAATACCTAGAGGTTCTCTTGGGATTCCCTTCAACAGAAGTTTATTCAAATATAATAACACACCCCTTGCAGTTAAAATGGTTTTAAAAAATGGACTCCAGACTTAATTGCCTTAAGTGAACATATTCTTCATTTGCAGGAAGTGAGTAAAGTACTTTTGTGACACAGTGTTCAGGGCATAAATTTCCTTGCATTTCCTAATAATTTCTCAGCACGTCCCTTCTGTTTCATCAGTAACCCATGCATACAAACTTTTGTTCCAATATATATCTTTGTACATACGTTGCATAATTTCAACACTCTTTCGTATAACACATAGATGTGTACACAAAACACATATTTAAATGTATACTCCCTCTTTTTTCTCTTTCCATCCTTTTCCTTGTACAACAACCATATTACTCATGCCAGTATTGTAACTTGCAAGTATATTACCACCTACACCATCTTCATTGCTACCTCCCTGGAGGATGCATCAGTTACTCAGAGGGGAAGACACTTGAATGGTTATTATTCTAAATTAGTAAGTCTTAACATTGAAATATTTGTTACTGAAAATTTGCAAAATAGATAATACTTTGGAATCGAGAAGAAATTTTTTTGTTGATAACAACAATGCTTCTTGACTGGACAATGATAAAGAGCTACGAGGCAGTTTCTAAACTCTCAGTTCAAAATTATGTTCCTGTTACCATTACTATTATTCCCTTACCACTGCTGCAGTAACAGATTCCCTGTCACATCTTAAAGATGCTATTGTTAAACACATCAGCATGTAATGATACAGTTCTATTTTCTGTAAGAAATGTATGTACATTTAAAATAAAGAGTATTTCTCAAGGTACATAAGTTTAATCTTTGAAGTGAAATTATTGAGAAAAAAAAAACTTCTTAGTTTTGTATCTTCAAAATGCCATCTCAATCAAGTATCATTGTGTGCTTGAATAAATGGAATTACCAACTTGTGTAAAGTCCTTGATCAGAATGAGGCTCTTAAACCAATTATGTGGAGATCAGAGTGCTTAAAATTATAAGGAATACATTTAGAATTATTAAAGGCTTCAAATAGCTTGGTTCAGGCAAAATTACATATAATTGATCATTAGTATGTGTTGTCAGTAGAAACTGCAGTCATAGGTGTTGAAGATCACTTTTAAGACAAATTGCAGTGAAACTTTTAAAACTCAAATCATAAGAGATTTCCCCTTTCTAAGGATTTTTACTGAATACAAATCTTAGCCACTTTTATTCCTCTTTTCTAAGTATGGCAAGATGAACAATAACTTAAAAGTACTAACTAATATTATCTGGATGGAATTGTCAAACACAGATGAAGAAAACCAAAACAAAAATAGATCACCTTCATTGCTGGGTAAGTGAAAACACCAATTCAGGAACTGGGATGCTGTCAAAAAAGTTTAAATAAATAATTATTAAAAACAACAACAACAACAACAAAACAAACAAAAAAAAAACAAAAACAAAAAACCCACAAACAAAACAAAACAAAAAAACCAACCCAAACCCCCACCACATTAGATATATAGAGAAATTTCTTCTTTGCCAAAGGGCAAAGCAATTTGTAGGAAATTAACATTAAGACTGACAAATACAAACTGGATTGTCAGAGAATGATTCTATAAAGCACTGACTCTATAACCCACCCTGAGACTAACATGACTGTTTTATTGATTCTCATTTAGCCTCTGTGCAGTCCCTCTATCCCTTTGCTTTGAATTTTATGATTCATTTATTACAGAATATAATATCATTCTGGGTAGGTAGCATTTTTAGAGTCAGGCACATAAATCCTAATCTGGCAATCATCCTGTCTGTCATACGGGTGACAGGATTTTCATTGATTTTAGTAATACAAGTTTAGGAACAAAATGGCATGTATTATGTACTGTATAATGTAGGTTATTTGATTTAATTAATACTTTACTATCTGTCTGTAGTTACAGTTTATGACCAAAATCAAAACTTGCAAAAGTCAGTGGCGATCTCATAATCACTTCTCTTTTTGCATGAAGTGGCATTTTTCTGCCATCAGAGAATCTCTTGATGGACTTGACCATAGTTCAGGTCTGAAAGTAACTCATATTTTACCACAAAAAAATTACTTTCAGCAACTACACTGAAAGTGCTGTGTACTTGACATCCTTGCCTGCCTCGCGGTGGGTTAATCTTGGCTAACAGCCAAAGGTTTACCCAGCTGCTCACAGCCCTCTCCCCAGCGGGACAAGTATGGGAAGAACTGGAGTGAGAGAGCTCATGAGTTAATATAGAGGAATCAGGAGCACTGTGTTTACCGATTACTGTTGCAGACAAAACAAACTCGACTGGGAGAAGATTAATTGCCAATTAAAATAAAAATGTAGTAGCTAGTTTGAGTAGTGGTAAAGAAGACGACACACGTTAAAACTTTTCTCCCTTCTTTTCCCAGGCTCAGCTTCATTCCAGACTCCTCTCTCCCTGACCAGCACAAGGAGAATTGAGGGCACGTACAGTCAGCATGTAACAATTTCTCTTTGCTATTCGTTCCTTTCCACACTTTTCCTCTGCTCTGGCATGGCTTTCCCAGTGGCTGCAGGAAAAGGAGCTCTGCCACAGTTTCTCCGGGTATATCCCTTTGCTCTGGCATGAGTCTTCCAGGGTCTGCAGTGCCCTGCCATGGAGAGCACTTTCTCATCTCTTTCTGGCCCCGGCGTTCCCTGTTGTTTGTCACCGTTTCTGTTCCCACTTCCTCTCTCCGCACAGCATTTTCTGCCCTTTCCTAGCTATGCTTTCACACCGCCAGCTTTGCCGAGGGGCTTAGCTGTGGCCGCAATGTCTCCCCTGTGGAGCTGGTGGGAGCCAGCAGTTCCCAAAACGGGAGTCCCACACCTCTTCCCGCAGAAGCCACCCCGCAGTCTCTGCCCCACTCCTCTACCGAAACCTTGCAACACGCAGCTAATACAGACCTAAAAAGCAGCGTTACTCAAGTCTAGGGAATAAAGCTAACATTAAAAATTAGATTAATTAGGTCAACAGGATGGCAGAACTTAAATATGGAGGCAGCTATGCTAGAAAGGTAATGGAACTATTTCTGCACCTTGCTCAATTCTAAATTAAATTTAACTAACTCGGGAAAGCAACCAGATGTCATTGAAGACTTTGAGTTAACATACTGTTGCTGTTTAAAAGACAAAAACCAGAAAGAGAGGGAAGGGTACCCTTTACAAAAGGGATAACACGGCCAGATGGCATCGCAATGCGCCTCCATCAGCACTCAGAGGCGATCCGCGAGCTTGCGTCTCTCCTTGCCCCGAAGGCGCGGGAAGTTCTATCTTGACATGCCTGCGACTTTTGAAGGATCGCGTCCGTCTAGGGGTTTTCGCCGGTCTAACTCGGGTGCCAACGAGGTGCCACCGCGGCCGGAGCGAAGTTCCAGCGGCATCCACCCCCGCCTGGAGGAGGCGGCGGCACGGCGCGGCCGCTGCGGGGCCGGGCGGGGCGGGCGGGGGTGTGCCGGCGCTGGGG
>VYZR01117529.1:28843-39539 GCA_013400675.1 Oxylabes madagascariensis | reverse complement strand
CCGTTTTCCGCCCCGCTGCGGGAAGGGATGCGGTGGGGGCGCGGGGCAGGGGCTCGCCCGCCGCCGCTCCGCCAGTGCCGCCCGGGACAGAGCCCCTTCCCCCCGGGCACCTGGCGGCGGCGCCGGGCGGCCCCGCCGCGTCTCGCCGTGCCCTGTCAGAAGTGCCGGCAGGGCGGGCGGGGGAGAAGGGGCAGCGCTCACGGCCGGGGGTTGCGGTGCCCGGGGTGCGGGGCCTCAGCGCGGCCGTGCGCGGTGTCCGGAGCGCCGTGCTCGGAGCCCGGGAGCAGCAGCCCCAGCCTGACCCGAATCTCATCAGTTACGAAACCTGCCGCTGTAAGGTGGCTCTGTCCTCAGCGTGCTTCCCCGTGCGCCTAGTTCGGGCTGTATTTGCTGCAAGTTGAGTGAAACGCAACCTATTTTCAAAAGCCATTCACATTTCTTTCAGTGGAAAAGATTTTCTTAGATCATCCGGTATCCCGCGTCCCTTGGTGTCACTTTTAAAAACCCGAATTCCAACCATGCAAAATAATTTTTTGTTTTCTTTACTGTTTAACCTACTGGATTTCTTTGATTTGGTATAAAGCATTGATTTGGTTTGCAACTTAAGAGGCAACAGGTTTCTTCTTGTTATACAGCCTGCTGGTGACTGCGGTTTGCCGTAGCAAACTGAAGTAAATGTCTCCAAGAAGTCTCTTATTTTTCTGAGACCTGGAGTGTCTTGTGATGCATGTATTTTCTAGCTTTATGTCTGTGTTGCATGTGGGATGCAAACTTGGCTATTTATCTTAAGTAACTAGGAAAGAACTACTAGAGTTGTGGGAGAACTTATTTTCCCAATAGTTTTCATTAAACAGCATAATTCTGGTGTGTGCTTCCAATCAGTAGTCAGATATTTTTGTTTGCCTGGAATATCTTAAAAAAAAGACCTTAGGTTCAAGTGAAAAATACCAGTTCAGTACGCTGTGCAATTGGGACCTGTGATTTTGGAAAAAAAACAAACTAAAATCTGGTGTTATGGAAATGTTCTAGGATTAAAGGCTGCTGCTAGAAAACTCCAAAATATGTACATCAGTTATGTTTTGTAATTGGGCAAAGTCATTTATGTAAGAACTAACCTGCAAGGCTGAGGAAGCTAAGTGCTCTCTAATGCCCGTCTCCTGGGTGCCCACTGACTTGTACTGTAATATTGGATATTAGCCAGATAATTTATTCTGTGACAAGTAGGTGTCCCCAAGGGTTTAAGAGTGACTGCTTTGAGGAAGTACTGCATACTGATTCTTCTGAGGCAATTTGCAAATATGCTGGCTTATTTTTACACAGTGTAAGTTTTATAAGGCTGGTGCTTCTGTGAAGAGTATGTTTGCATTTCTTGAACAGAATGCTTATGTCGTATTGATTGGTACCCAGTCTGGAATATTTATTTAATTTTGCAAAGCTCTCCCTTTAAAGCATGGGTAGTTTTCACTAATTCATAACATGTAACTGTAACCCCCCCCCCCCCCAAAATTATGTTAATCTACCTGTACGAGAATGCATTAGAAAAATATCTTGTAAGAACACTTATCAATTGTCATACTTAAATATAACATGGTGGAGAAGATTTACCATCCTGCATTTTTGTATAATTAGTGAAATGACTTGTGTGACTGTAATTTGTTGGTTTTGAAATTGTAATTAACAATGTGATTAGTGATTCGGATGTGGCCTCCTGTTAAGGAACAGAACGGCAGCATTCGAAACGTATGTGGAGGTAACTGTCTTGCAGAGTTAAAGTATGCAAGGCCTATGTATATAATTTTATTCACTGGTCAGAGTAGGATATTTTTTGCAGGCTTTAAATACCCTACAGATGTAATGGTGAGATGGAATTCTGGTGTGAAAAGAAGTATTTAAAGGCTTAACTTAAGACTTAACTGACAGGACTGATTAATGTGAAAGATAATGACCCTGACTTCTGGCTCATTGGCTCAGTTTCTTAAGAGTTTTAGATCACAGCGAGAAAGAACACAGTCATTCAGAAAGGGAACCCTTACAGAGCCAGGATATGCTATTTTATTTATAAAAAACCAAAACCCAAGCCAGTCCCCAAACCTAGCTCTCTTAACATCCTCTAAAGTCAATTTTGTCAGTAAGTGCTGTTAATGTGAGATTATTAGCTAAGATCTTTTCAGTGCTTTGTACAGGCAGAACTGTAACTGACTCTTCAATTCTTTTGAAAGGTCTTGATCATTCTGACAAATCTGTTGAAAATACTGATATGCAATAGGTCTGGGCAAGAACTGTGCCTTAACATAGAACAGTGGGAAACTAGATGTATGTTAGAAGCTACCTACCTTCCCACTTGTGCAAAAATTGAGAATGGTCTTGTTTTTACATAGGGGACTTTCCATCTTAAAGATGGGGGAGATGGGATATGTCAAATATCAACTCCCTTAAGTTGTGTGAGCAAGTCAAACATTTTGGGTTCTGTACGAGGGTATGTTTATTTTTTGCCTGAAGTGTGGGGGAGGAAGAGTTTTCAACCCTGTCTTAGTGCTCCTGCAGTCCAGTTGCTGAGTAGCTGCAACTATTCACATCAGTCACTAAAATAAGTCTCAGGGTTGATGTGTTTATTAAAGTTTTCAAAGCTGCCTGGTTAGGCTGCTTTAGCAGCCAGTGGTGTCATGATGCTGGGAGGTTCTAGCCCATGGGAATGTATCTTCTGTTTTTTTCAGGCTTGGGAACTGAGGCTTTTCAGTAGATACTGCTAGAGGTATCTTCTTCATTCATACTTTGTTATATTGATAACGCTTTGTGGTTATAGTTTTATCTATGATGATAGCACTAGACGTTTGATAAATATATATATGTATATTGCAGTTTGTCTGAAATAAAGATTATTGGTTTTGAAAAATGTGATTGAGAAATGCTATTACATTTTTACTTTCCTACTTTGAACATCCTAAATCTTATCTAGCAAACCTTCATTACTCATAATGCTGTAAATCTGTGGAGAAGAACAGAGTATTGGAATATAGGAATTATATTTCTCTTTCTGATTACTTTCCTAATAGTGATGTTTTTAATCCTAGAGCAAAACACAGTGACTTTGTCATTTAAAATCATTTTGTCTTTTTATATTATCTTTATACTCACTTGGACAAAATTGCATACAACCATAGTTGTCTGTTGTATCACTACCTGAAAAACTTTCAGACTTTCTTTTCAGAAATTTTAGTTTCTTTAAAATACAATAAAGCAAGATTCTGTAGAATAACTCGTTTTTGTAATTGATATTTGTAAAATGTCTTGTGCATTTGTGTTCATTAAAAAGACTATTTTATATGGTAAATTTTACTTGCTGCTGGAAGAGATTTTGGGTTCTAACTTGCTTGTTAGTGATATATACTTTTTCTTTTCAGAAAGAGAAAAAAAGAGAAAGTCAGAGAATTTCAGAGGCCATGATTTAAGTGATTGCTGTATTTTCAACTTACAGTTGATAAATGAACTCCACAACTCAACTGTGTCATAGTATTGCTGTGCAATAGTAGGGCTGGTTATCACTGTAACCAGCTGCATCATACTACAGTGTTAACTATCATCCCACCATGTTAATACAGCTATCAAGGGTAAAGAAATTAGAAGAAAATTGAACAGACCATAAAACCAATCATCTATGAAGAGGAATTTTACCCTGGGAGTACTCCTTTTTACTCTGCTTTGCTGTGGGATGTTATCACGTTGACCATCAAATGTAATGCCTTCTACAAGAGGTGACAAGTTTGGGCAGCTTGTGTTGGCTTTCCAGAAGAGTCTTTTGGGAGTATTTAAAGAGAATGTTTTTTCAACATTAGTGAAAACTAAACCTCTGTGTTTGGAAAGGAGATAAATCGAATATTAGATCTCCATACCAATTCAGTAATAGCCAGCATTAATTATTCCCTTGTCTGTTTTGGAGGTTTAAGGCTTCTCAAAAACAAACATCACCCCTCAATTAAGCTCCATGCCAACTGTGCATTACTGTTGTGAGCAGAACATCTCTGTCCTGCTGTGAATCACAACTACATCTTTGTACAATTGGGCAAGCCAAGGCCCTTTTAAAGGGGATTCATCGCAAGTTCTTTGCACTTCATTGTGGGATTACCATGTAAATATTCAGAGGGTTATCATGCTTCTGGACCAGTACCTTTACTTGAGAAGGAGGAGGAGAAGGAGGGCTTCTGTTCAGCAAGACTTTTGCAATGGACAAGAAGCCCTCCTAGTTTATGGAGGATCCTAAATATAGTTTAGGGGAACTCTGTATTTAAGATTAGATAGTGCAGCACTCATTGTCTTTTCTGTAAATCACGTTAACTCATTAGCTGTGAAAAAGGGTTTGGTGGTCTTATTTCTCCACTACTTTTTATGGTTCAGGGTAAAAAAAACTTATTTGGTACAGCAGCTCTTTTATGACATAAGTATGTCATGATCATGACATCAGGAGAAAATGGAATTGCAAAACATGAAAGATGAGCTACTTCTTCTTTATGTTGCCTTAAGCCAAGTTAAACCAAGATCTTGTAATAACATAAAGTTACTTTTGCAAATAGGGCTTTGAATCTTTTCCACAGACTGTGCCAGTCTGTTAGTTGAAACTTACGGGCACTTCTTAAGTAGTATCAGTCACTTTTTTCCATGACTTGCTTTGTATGATACGAGTTTTGTTAATATGGTGAAGGAGGAAAAATTTTGAAGCCTAGGAGTTCTGACAGAAAGAATAAGTATTTTGTACCTTCACCAGTAATTAATGCCTTTGAAATGGAACTAATAAGGACCTGAATGCTGTTTTTTAAACTGTAAAATATGGGAAAGTGTTAGGAATTTGTATTAATTTTAATTAATTAAGGAAATTTAACCAACTATTGAATTGTTCATAACTTCTAATTTGAATGTAACAAATTATAGTGGGAAAGAGTAATGGAAATCTTAATTTTTCCTTTCTTCTGTATTGTAGACAAAGGCTTCTAATTTTTATATGTGCTTTTAATTCATTCTCAAGTATGGATTCCTTTTGTCTTTCACATGATTGCATTTCCTATGGTCTGTTTTTGCTGCCTGTTTCTAGTGCCAAATAGTTTTTTGTCTGAAAAGGCAGAGTCTACTAATCTCAAACTATTGTTAACACTGAACTCTCGAATGTCTCTTGGAAGGCATTAACTTGGAAGCTCTTTATATAGCTAACGTTTAAAAGTTAAGTAAATGGTAATGTGCTTTTCCTTAGATTGCCCTCATAATCTAAAGTAAAGCTGATAACATTGTTTCATCTTATCTTTATCTCCTTTCTCTGAAGAATAATCTTTTTTTTATGTGCTGTAGGTTATTTAGTGGCTATGGATACCCAGTCTTCTCCTGTCTTTCCATTAAATCTTATTGGGATTGACTCTAGCCATCTGTGCTTATTAGAGTGTAGTATAAATAGCTTTGTAATACACAAATAGATGGTAACAGTAACAGAAACTGCATGGGCTATCCTGGCTTTACAATCAGAAGGGAAAGATGCCTGAGCGGTTTTGTAAGGGGGGACAGAATGTAGAAAACAGTGGATTGAGCAGAATTAGAATATTTTTCGACTGATGCCATTTCCTCTTTCTTCCTGTCTCCTGTGTGTCTGTTAATTCAAAATATTTGAAGTATTTGATGTAACTATCCGAAGAAAAGAGAAATAATAGCTTGGATTAGTATGTTTGCAAGTGTTGGGCAGTTTCTGAGTGTGACTCCTTCGACTGAGTTGAAGCAGTTGTGTTGTTTCTGTGTCATGTCCATGTTGTCATGACTTCTGGTGTGTCCGCGTTGTCCCTGCTGCCCCTCCCTTCCCTGCAAGATACGCTGAAGGAAATAAGAAAATCTTTCATCAGCTGCTTACTTTTTTGGGGACCTAGCTTTAGAGCAACTCCCATGTATTCAAGCATAAGGCAACTTTTATTCCAACCAAGGTATTTCTATCACTTTTCCATCAGTATTAAAAAAGTCCTTTAGTAAAATAGCTGTAGTTTTGTTTTGTGTTTCTGATGTAGACCTTTTTAAAATTTTTGATACTGATTTTGGAATAGTGTTTCTCCTATTGCTCATTGTTTTACTACTGTCCTATTTGTATTAACTTGACATATTTTAATGTCTTAGTAACCATAGAGCGTTTCTTTTTCTGCATCTGTAAGTCCCACTATGCTTAATGATAAAAATCTTGCCTGTTTGCTTTAGAAACAAGTACTGTGGAGGCAATGCTAGTAATTGTCAGCATAGGAGATTGTATTTAAAGCTTTTGTAATTTTCATATTTCTTGAAATTTGGTTTCTAAAAGAGAAAAGTTAGTGCCTAGTTATATCAGTGATCAGAGCTTTATTGGGAATTCTTACCTAATTTGAACAATCTCTGGATATTAGATCTTTTTTTTAATGGTTTTTCACTTCTACTTTCCCATTTCACACTGATAGATGACAGTAGGGAAAATTATGTAGGAATTAATGATGTACCTGAAAAAGATGATGCAGTTTAAGGTAGCAACCTTGGACAGGACACAAGGAGAGACAGAATGAAATTATAACCCATGACAAAGCTTTCACATTACGACGAAGATGTGATTTCAGCGGTCTGTTACTGTCTTTGCAAGTAGCTGCTTTAACAGAACACAGTAAGAGAATGGGTTTAAAGATTGAAATCATTCAAACTTTTTGGTATTTTACCACTTCCAGAAAGTATTATTTTAATATGTTGTTATTACAGACTATCCAGTGCTTGACATTTTGCTGCAGAAAATTCTAATGAACTAATTTTTTATTTTCTCATGTGATACTGAATTGTTGACTCAGAAGAGACTGTCAGTTTGCAGTTTGTTCAGTATCTCTCTAAGAAAGTCTGCAAATCATCAAACAGTTTTATGTGGTGCACTTACACTGGGGCCTACATGGAGCTGAAAACAAGCTCCTTTGACATTTTTGAGCTTGCTCTTGATGATAAAATTCATTCCAGTTGTTAAATCTTTGTAGCATAGCAGTGGGAAGTACAGAACTTACTCCTTGTTATAAGCATACTACATGTGCAAAATGATCTGTGTTTTACCAACTATTCATTGAAACAGAGGGAAGTTATTAATAGAAGAGTGTGGGGATCTATATTTAATGGTGCATATATGTTTGAGGTTTTGGCAGGGCTTGTGTTGGTGACTGGGGCATCACTTTAGAAGAAAACCCAAGCAGTGATTCTTAGAAGTGAAAATGATTGGTAGGTAAAGGAGCAGTGACAAGAATCCATTGTAGAAAGTGGCCTTCCAGCCTTTTGCAACTGAGTAAGTTAACCACTTTGGTCAGATTTAGAAAGTCCATGTCAAGCTCTGGGAACTCTGTATTCATAAAATTTAGGACCAGAGTAGACCATTGGATTTGTCCACATGCTTACCTGTGTATAGTGGCTTATTTACTTATATCCTGACAGATAATATTACACCCAAAAATTCTACTTTGGCAGAAGCATTTCAGGTATCTTTGTGTGCTGCTGGCACAGATTAAGGCTTACTCTCTAAGGCCTGCACTGTGAGGGAATTAATTATCTGCAATAATCCCAGATGATCTAGGCAACAGATTTATGCTGTTTTGCAGAAGAATAAGGAAGAATGCCATTTAAATTCATATTAGTCTGATCTGGAAGTGTTTTCGTCTTTGGTCCAAATAAGAAATGACTGACTGACATGAGTGCTTGATTTTTCTTATGCTAATTTGCTGTTTAAAAGGATTTCTGTTCTACCATCTTCATAGAATTTTCTTGTGTGCGTTGTCAGTAAAAGGCAATTGCTTTTATGTGAAAAATCACAATTGATGTTGGAACACAAGCCAATTCAAGTCTTAAGGAAGATAGAGAAATGGCTTCCAAATTTTCATTAAGATAATCACCAGGATACATACTTGTTGTCTTAATCTGGTGTTCAAGTCTTTAAGCATATTAAGAAATAGATAGGCCGTCTTGTTTCCAACATCCAGGAACAAAAACATGAATGTGAACGGCTCCTTCTAACAAAGTCAGCAAAGGACTGTCAGATTGCTCACTGTGTTGCAAATAGTGCACAGTATTTCATATATGAGCTGGATTAANGACATATAAAACCTCAAAGCATTTCGATCTTCTTCACTAGGGCTGAGTGTGGATTTATAGATTGGGTTCTACACAGTGGAAGAGTGGTGGTTTAGACACAAGCTACCATACCCTTCTATCTTTGCATGCTTTTTACATATGCTAAATGTTTACAATTCCTCTCTTTCCTTTTTTCATGCCTATGTAACAATGATAGTTTCTTAGGGCATATGAAACTATTTGTTTTTTCCTCCAAGTTTTCTAGATTTGGATTGTAGCACAGCTTCTGTAAATAGTAGACATTTTTGAGTAACATAACTCATTGGAAGACAATAACATTTTTCCCCAGAAGGTTCTAAAGTGCTAATATTATAGAGTATTTGATGTCCAGCACATGGAAAAGTTAAGCTGTTGTGTGGGGTTTTCTTGTTGTTGTTGTTGTTGGTTTGTTTTNTGTTGTCTTAATCTGGTGTTCAAGTCTTTAAGCATATTAAGAAATAGATAGGCCGTCTTGTTTCCAACATCCAGGAACAAAAACATGAATGTGAACGGCTCCTTCTAACAAAGTCAGCAAAGGACTGTCAGATTGCTCACTGTGTTGCAAATAGTGCACAGTATTTCATATATGAGCTGGATTAAAGCACACAAAGTGCATAACTATTATTCTAAATCTTACTTAATCTAGGATTTCTCTCCTGAACTGTGAAACTGTTCAATTTTTGATACCTGTGCATATTTTTACAGGTGTATATGTTTAACTTTAGTCAGGACTTCTTGGTAGGCAGTTAAAAGGTCCTGTTTTGATGAACTCTGGTACTTGGGGCATGAGAGGACAGCATTTCTTTACACTGTTAAGAAAAAGATTGAATTATGTTAGAAAAAGAGGCAATTGGTTCCGCCTGTGATATCCACTGATATTCATGGGCTCCTCAAAAGAAAATATCCTCTCAAAGCATGCAGGGATATATGCCCAAAACTGCCTTGTAGTTACTGTAAGTAATGCCTTAGCCAAGTTAAGTGTAACATGATTATGAATCATNGTTGTTGTTGGTTTGTTTTTAAAAAATAATAAATGAATGAGGCCATGTGTATGTGAGGGCACACACATGCTTAATCTAACTGGTACCTCAGATCAATAAAAATGTAAAGTGATTTTATGCTGTCTATCCCTCATTCTGAGCAGCAAAATGCCTCACTGAATATTAAAAGTATTTTATAGGTCCAACCTCCCCATGTCTGCAGTTTTACCATTTGATATCTCATTGATTGCAGATCATTTTTGGATATATACTGAAGGTGACATGGATTTAACAATGTTTGTGTTGTGCAGAATGAAATAATAGTTCTGAATTCATATCTCAGGTTTGTGAGGCAGTTATCTGCAATAGTTTCAGCTCACTGACTGGAAGAGCTACATCTTTTTTTACATTCCTATAAATATCACAGAAGAGCAAGGCAAATATTGCTACAAACATGTAGAGATTGTAAAGAAAATGTTTGTTTGAACTCCAGCTTCTCCAAGAAAGGTGGAAGAAGTTATAAAAATAATACTTCAAGAAAATGTGAGAAATTATTCTGTGAAGCAAAGATGATGTTTGATTCTAACAGTGCTTATCTGGTTGTAAAATGTGGTAGCATCTTACATAGTTTAGGTTTTAAAAAGGTCTTTCCTATCAAACGTACTCCTTTAGCTGAAAAGTAAAGGGATTTTGAATTTTTTAACAATTGGACTGTGGCTTTCCAGCCCAGTTTGACTGTAGCTGGACTATTCAACAGCATGAACATTATGAAATCATTTCCCTAAAATATTGTAAATTGCTGTCAAACATTATTAATAATAAGAAGTTCATCTGGTTAGTAGTATCTGTTTAGTGCTGCTCCTTCTACAGATATCTATATCTATGCTTTTCATAGTAATGCAGGTGAAGGTTAGTAATTTGTACATGCTTGATTCCCACAGATCCTACTCTTGCTAAATTATATCATAAAGATGCTTTTTTTAATTACTGAGAAAAGTACTAGTTGAAGCTGAAATTTCTATAGCTGTAAAAGTTTTCACAGTATTTATAGAACTGAGTTAAAATATGCCAATGTGCGTCATTCATTTATACTGCAATAAAACAAATTTAAGCTTGAAAATGAAATAGATGTATTTTCAGGTTTGACAAATGAATTTTCAGTTGTTTTAACTTGGGTAGCTATAGCCAAACAGCTTGCTCATTAGACCAAAAAACCTGCCAAGAGTAATCAAGCATAGAGATGAAACAAAAGACATTGTGCTGTATTATTTTATGTCTCGTGTTGATCAAGAGAAGTGGTTGATTGAAGGAAAATTAAGGGGAAAAAAGAAAATAATCTTCATAATGGTGAATTAATTATACTTTCAAAGTGATGTGTAGTCAGCCAACCCTGTAATGTCTGAATTGTTAAAGGAAGTTGTTTAAGTAACGTTTTTTAAGGAGTTTTTTAGGAAGTGAAACATTTCTGCTTGAAGATTTCAGATTGTTTTCTTTTCTCCATTTTATCAACTCTTCAGTGTGGGTTTTAGAGAATCACAGAAACACTAGGTTGGAAGAGACTCCAAGATCATTGAGTCCCATGCCCTAACGCCTCAACT